>OZ014523.1:41084186-41381686 GCA_963966055.1 Lathyrus aphaca
CTATATGTGCAGAAGATAAGACATATGTGGAGAAGATAACCCTATATGGTGCAGGAGATAAGCCTATGAGACATTAATTCACATTAATTCAGAACAGTAAATATAACCATAAAATATATTTTTGCCTTTACTATTTATATATTATTTTCATATCTTCATTGTACCATAAACTGCAAAACATTTTCGTATCTAAAAGAGTCTTTGAATACGAACTATGTCTCAATTACCTCAGTATATGATCAACGCCCATATAAATGGCGAAATATTTGAATGTAACCATTCTGGTTTCAACTTTCGAAACACCGAGGTTACTCGGTTCTCAATCGTCCGACAATCCAATTTCGCTCATCTAAAAAAGAGATTGGAAAACAAAATGCAGCGTGGTCCAGTGGACGTCATTATTTACAAAAATCCAGTATTCTATGAGGATAACCAGGTGATGTATTTCCAATTAACTATATCTGATGACGAAAGTGTTCGTACTATGTTTCTAAGCCATGAGTATTATGGTTTCAATGATATCGAGCTGTATGTTACGCTTCACCAACAACAGATGTCTCAGCCCATTGATCATTCGCAAGTCTTTTTCGAATCTGACAATGATTTGGCTGAAGTGGATGTTGTTGATGAGGACGAGGAACAAGAGGAGGCAGTAGTTGATGAAATGGTCAATGAAGACGAGGTCCCGGCCAGTCATGTATATTGTCCTCCTCCACACATGACAAACTTGAACTTGGGAAGTGAAGACCCATCTTCAGACATATTTTATGATCCGTATCCACAAAGGCAAGGTTCATTAAAGGAGGGAGACCATTTTCGAACAAAAGAAGAATGCGTTCGAGCTATAAAATTTTACCACATGGATTTATCGGCTGATTATAAGGTCGACCGAACGAATCCTACACTATATATGATATATACATATATATATATATATATATATATATATATATATATATATATATACTTATACATATATATATATATTTATACATATATATATATATATATGTTTATATGTGCAGATGATAGACCTATATGTGCAGATGCTAGACCTATACGTGCAGAAGATAGCCCTATATGTGCAGATGCTAGACCTATATGTGCAGAAGATAGCCCTATATGTGCAGAAGATAAGACATATGTGGAGAAGATAACCCTATATGGTGCAGGAGATAAGCCTATGAGACATTAATTCACATTAATTCAGAACAGTAAATATAACCATAAAATATATTTTTGCCTTTACTATTTATATATTATTTTCATATCTTCATTGTACCATAAACTGCAAAACATTTTCGTATCTAAAAGAGTCTTTGAATACGAACTATGTCTCAATTACCTCAGTATATGATCAACGCCCATATAAATGGCGAAATATTTGAATGTAACCATTCTGGTTTCAACTTTCGAAACACCGAGGTTACTCGGTTCTCAATCGTCCGACAATCCAATTTCGCTCATCTAAAAAAGAGATTGGAAAACAAAATGCAGCGTGGTCCAGTGGACGTCATTATTTACAAAAATCCAGTATTCTATGAGGATAACCAGGTGATGTATTTCCAATTAACTATATCTGATGACGAAAGTGTTCGTACTATGTTTCTAAGCCATGAGTATTATGGTTTCAATGATATCGAGCTGTATGTTACGCTTCACCAACAACAGATGTCTCAGCCCATTGATCATTCACAAGTCTTTTTCGAATCTGACAATTATTTGGCTGAAGTGGATGTTGTTGATGAGGACGAGGAACAAGAGGAGGCAGTAGTTGATGAAATGGTCAATGAAGACGAGGTCCCGGCCAGTCATGTATATTGTCCTCCTCCACACATGACAAACTTGAACTTGGGAAGTGAAGACCCATCTTCAGACATATTTTATGATCCGTATCCACAAAGGCAAGGTTCATTAAAGGAGGGAGACCATTTTCGAACAAAAGAAGAATGCGTTCGAGCTATAAAATTTTACCACATGGATTTATCGGCTGATTATAAGGTCGACCGAACGAATCCTACACTATATATGATATATACATATATATATATATATATATATATATATATATATATATATATACTTATACATATATATATATATTTATACATATATATATATATGTTTATATGTGCAGATGATAGACCTATATGTGCAGATGCTAGACCTATACGTGCAGAAGATAGCCCTATATGTGCAGATGCTAGACCTATATGTGCAGAAGATAGCCCTATATGTGCAGAAGATAAGACATATGTGGAGAAGATAACCCTATATGGTGCAGGAGATAAGCCTATGAGACATTAATTCACATTAATTCAGAACAGTAAATATAACCATAAAATATATTTTTGCCTTTACTATTTATATATTATTTTCATATCTTCATTGTACCATAAACTGCAAAACATTTTCGTATCTAAAAGAGTCTTTGAATACGAACTATGTCTCAATTACCTCAGTATATGATCAACGCCCATATAAATGGCGAAATATTTGAATGTAACCATTCTGGTTTCAACTTTCGAAACACCGAGGTTACTCGGTTCTCAATCGTCCGACAATCCAATTTCGCTCATCTAAAAAAGAGATTGGAAAACAAAATGCAGCGTGGTCCAGTGGACGTCATTATTTACAAAAATCCAGTATTCTATGAGGATAACCAGGTGATGTATTTCCAATTAACTATATCTGATGACGAAAGTGTTCGTACTATGTTTCTAAGCCATGAGTATTATGGTTTCAATGATATCGAGCTGTATGTTACGCTTCACCAACAACAGATGTCTCAGCCCATTGATCATTCGCAAGTCTTTTTCGAATCTGACAATGATTTGGCTGAAGTGGATGTTGTTGATGAGGACGAGGAACAAGAGGAGGCAGTAGTTGATGAAATGGTCAATGAAGACGAGGTCCCGGCCAGTCATGTATATTGTCCTCCTCCACACATGACAAACTTGAACTTGGGAAGTGAAGACCCATCTTCAGACATATTTTATGATCCGTATCCACAAAGGCAAGGTTCATTAAAGGAGGGAGACCATTTTCGAACAAAAGAAGAATGCGTTCGAGCTATAAAATTTTACCACATGGATTTATCGGCTGATTATAAGGTCGACCGAACGAATCCTACACTATATATGATATATACATATATATATATATATATATATATATATATATATATATATATATACTTATACATATATATATATATATATATATTTATACATATATATATATATATATATATATGTTTATATGTGCAGATGATAGACCTATATGTGCAGATGCTAGACCTATACGTGCAGAAGATAGCCCTATATGTGCAGATGCTAGACCTATATGTGCAGAAGATAGCCCTATATGTGCAGAAGATAAGACATATGTGGAGAAGATAACCCTATATGGTGCAGGAGATAAGCCTATGAGACATTAATTCACATTAATTCAGAACAGTAAATATAACCATAAAATATATTTTTGCCTTTACTATTTATATATTATTTTCATATCTTCATTGTACCATAAACTGCAAAACATTTTCGTATCTAAAAGAGTCTTTGAATACGAACTATGTCTCAATTACCTCAGTATATGATCAACGCCCATATAAATGGCGAAATATTTGAATGTAACCATTCTGGTTTCAACTTTCGAAACACCGAGGTTACTCGGTTCTCAATCGTCCGACAATCCAATTTCGCTCATCTAAAAAAGAGATTGGAAAACAAAATGCAGCGTGGTCCAGTGGACGTCATTATTTACAAAAATCCAGTATTCTATGAGGATAACCAGGTGATGTATTTCCAATTAACTATATCTGATGACGAAAGTGTTCGTACTATGTTTCTAAGCCATGAGTATTATGGTTTCAATGATATCGAGCTGTATGTTACGCTTCACCAACAACAGATGTCTCAGCCCATTGATCATTCACAAGTCTTTTTCGAATCTGACAATTATTTGGCTGAAGTGGATGTTGTTGATGAGGACGAGGAACAAGAGGAGGCAGTAGTTGATGAAATGGTCAATGAAGACGAGGTCCCGGCCAGTCATGTATATTGTCCTCCTCCACACATGACAAACTTGAACTTGGGAAGTGAAGACCCATCTTCAGACATATTTTATGATCCGTATCCACAAAGGCAAGGTTCATTAAAGGAGGGAGACCATTTTCGAACAAAAGAAGAATGCGTTCGAGCTATAAAATTTTACCACATGGATTTATCGGCTGATTATAAGGTCGACCGAACGAATCCTACACTATATATGATATATACATATATATATATATATATATATATATATATATATATATATATACTTATACATATATATATATATTTATACATATATATATATATGTTTATATGTGCAGATGATAGACCTATATGTGCAGATGCTAGACCTATACGTGCAGAAGATAGCCCTATATGTGCAGATGCTAGACCTATATGTGCAGAAGATAGCCCTATATGTGCAGAAGATAAGACATATGTGGAGAAGATAACCCTATATGATGCAGGAGATAAGCCTATGAGACATTAATTCACATTAATTCAGAACAGTAAATATAACCATAAAATATATTTTTGCCTTTACTATTTATATATTATTTTCATATCTTCATTTTACCATAAACTGCAAAACATTTTCGTATCTAAAAGAGTCTTTGAATACGAACTATGTCTCAATTACCTCAGTATATGATCAACGCCCATATAAATGGCGAAATATTTGAATGTAACCATTCTGGTTTCAACTTTCGAAACACCGAGGTTACTCGGTTCTCAATCGTCCGACAATCCAATTTCGCTCATCTAAAAAAGAGATTGGAAAACAAAATGCAGCGTGGTCCAGTGGACGTCATTATTTACAAAAATCCAGTATTCTATGAGGATAACCAGGTGATGTATTTCCAATTAACTATATCTGATGACGAAAGTGTTCGTACTATGTTTCTAAGCCATGAGTATTATGGTTTCAATGATATCGAGCTGTATGTTACACTTCACCAACAACAGAAGTCTCAGCCCATTGATCATTCGCAAGTCTTTTTCGTATCTGACAATGATTTGGCTGAAGTGGATGTTGTTGATGAGGACGAGGAACAAGAGGAGGCAGTAGTTGATGAAATGGTCAATGAAGACGAGGTCCCGGCCAGTCATGTATATTGTCCTCCTCCACACATGACAAACTTGAACTTGGGAAGTGAAGACCCATCTTCAGACATATTTTATGATCCGTATCCACAAAGGCAAGGTTCATTAAAGGAGGGAGACCATTTTCGAACAAAAGAAGAATGCGTTCGAGCTATAAAATTTTACCACATGGATTTATCGGCTGATTATAAGGTCGACCGAACGAATCCTACACTATATATGATACGTTGTCGTAACGTGGCGTGCCCGTTTCGATTGACAGCATCATACAGAAAGAGAAGTGAAGATTGGAAGGTTGCTTCAATGGGACCGGAGCATACATGTGTCATAACCAATTCACTGCAGGATCATCGGCAACTGAGCTCTCAGCTAATATGCAACGATATCCTATCAATCGTCGCTGACGATCCTTCTGTCAAGGTCAGCACGATAATTAAGCACATAGTTCAGAAGCACAATTATACTCCATCATACAGGAAATCATGGATTGCTAGAACTAAGGTTGTTGCCGTTGTATTCGGAAATCGGGAGGACTCGTACAAAGAACTCTTAAAGTTTTTGCTGGCACTGAAGCACTATGCACCTGGGACCGTTGTCATCCTTGAGACCTTGCCGGCGTATACTTCGGAAAGTCATTGTGTTAGTGGAAATGGCATATTCCACCGGCTCTTTTAGGCTTTTGACCCATGTATAAAGGGTTTTTCCTTCTGCAAGCCTATAATCCAAATTGATGGAACATGGCTCTACGAGAAATACAAAGGAACTCTATTGATGGCAGTGGCACAGGACGGCAACAGCAATATCTTCCCAATTGCATTCGCTATCGTCGAGGGAGAGACTGCCGAGGGATGGAGTTTTTTCCTTAAAAATTTTCGCTTGCATGTGGCTCCCCAGTCTAACTTATGTTTGATTTCGGACAGACATGCATCAATTGAGAGTGCATGGAAGAATGTTGATAACGGCTGGCAGGAACCGCCTTCAACACATGTCTATTGTATTAGACACATAGCGCAAAACTTCATGAGAGAGATCAAAGACAAGACACTGCGGAAGAAGGTCGTGAACGCAGGGTACTCATTAACCGAACCGTCATTCAAACATTATCGTGACGAAATCAGACTGGCAAATGAAGATGCGTTCAGATGGATAAACCAGATTCCTTTGGATAAGTGGACCAGGGCCTACGACAAAGGACAACGCTGGGGTCACATGACAACAAACCTCGTGGAATCAATGAACTCTGTTTTCAAAGGAATCCGCAACCTACCGATAATCGCTTTGGTGAGGTCAACCTACTTTAGGCTCGGAGCACTTTTTGACACCAGGCGTTCAAAGTGGAGTTCAATCCTACATTCTGGTCAAGTGTTCAACAATAGTTCTATGACATTCATCAAAGACGAAGCATCCAAGTCTAACACACATGTGGTCACCGTGTTTAACCGCAATAAGGGACATTTCAATGTTGATGAGATCATGGATCACAACGAAGGGAGACCGAGGGGATTCTATCGGGTAGAACTTGATAACAATTGGTGCGACTGTGGAAAATTTCAAGCCTTTCGCATGCCTTGCTCCCATGTCATAGCGGCATGTTCGAAGGTTCGGCTGGACCCTTCAGGCTTACTATCCCCTGTTTACCAAGTGCACAATCTTTGCAACGTCTACAACAAAAGCTTTCCGGTTGTTGCAAATGAGGACTACTGGCCCTCCTACAACGGGGAAATAGTCTGGCACAATGAGAACATGCGAAGAAAGAAAAAAGGTCGTCCTAACAGCACGCGTATTCGCACCGAAATGGATACGGCGAATAAGATGGTGAGACTGTGTAGTTCATGTCGTCAGCCCGGTCACAATCGTAAGAAATGTCCCAACGTTGGACCAAGCTCAACATCGTAAATTAAATCATTGTAACCGTATTTATTTTAAATGGAAGCCTTGTTCGTTTAATTCATATCAGTAAAATCATACAACCACAAACACGAACATACATAAATAAAACAAGGAAATACGTGATTCAGAAAATGACCGTACATAAATAAAACGGAAAAATACATAAATTCAAACATGACCATACATAAATAGAACAACTGCAACATTCAACAAATCTGGCCTATCAGAACCATCAGGACAACTTCACCTCCGCCTAGCATCATCGAAAGAACACCTGCATCATTGACAATTTTTCTCCATTTCGTCACACCAGACTCCACAACCCGCTTCTCAATTTTAATTATCTTTTCTTTGTGGCCGATCTCTCCTTCTAACCAGCGGGTTAATTCTCTGTGCAAGTGTTCCAAAGTTTGGGGGTTCCATAACAGCATCTTTAGAGGAGGCTTTGTTGCCGAGAAAAACACTAAAGCATTTTTCTTCAAGATATCAAATTTTGGAAGTGGTTCTTCTGATGTTGAGGAAGACGGTGTCGATGCATAACTAGATGGACGGGGAGAAGCCATATTGTGAGAGAGGGAGACTGAAAGGAATGAATTTTTAGGGTTTCTAAGGAAGGAGTGAGGTAAATCTGATGTTTATGAGTGAGGCATACATTTTTATGAGTGACGCATATATATAGTAAAAAAATTGCTAACCCTAAACAACCTAAACACATGCAACATTCCATTTGGCGAATGCATGCATGATATTACAACACATTCGCCAAATGGTGTGGCGAATTAGGCTATTTTTTTTAGGGCTAGCCAATCCATTTGGCGAATTGAACCTAATTTCCACTAGTTCACCTTTTCAAATGGCGAATGCATTACCAAACTATGTTAGTTTGGTAATTTTTTCCAAAGTTATGTTATTTTGAAAATTTATTTAATAAAGTATGTTATATTAAAAAAAAAATCATATTCTTAAGAAAAACATCGTTCTACTTATTATAGAATTTTTTTTTGTTGGAATTTTAAAAATATAATTCTCAGTGTTAGTATAACAATTAGAATATATATGATGATATTTTAAAGAATTGTTTTTAAAATTTATTAAAGAAATAACATATTTGAACAAAATATAGATCTAATATACTAGTTCTTTAAGAAATTACTTTGTTATATTATAAACTAAAGGGGTAATTTTAATTTGAAAAGAATAAAAAAGATGAAGATGTATTGGTTGTATCCTCTAAAGAGATTCCAAGTCCAAGCAAAAGAAAGAGGAGAATCTTTTTGATGCTCACTTTGTATCACGTGAGATGCAAAATAAACAGTAAAATAAAAGTATGTATTTATGTGGCGCATAGCCTTCGTATATTACTTCCCATCATCATCATTATTTGTTTTCCAATTTATTAATTAAGTTTCATGGAAAATAAAATTAGTAAAGTACAAAAGAGATTCTCGTTACAAAGCATATTCTAGGGAATGTTCCTTTTCCTCCTCTATAATAATGGAGTAATCATTAACTTATTCAATAGTACTATTTTGGCATTCTTTTGCAGAGTCCAAATCTGTTTTTGCTTAACTTGTTTCATGCAATTGTTTATGTTGTAGGTTATATTTTATTATCTCCCTAGTTGGATCCAACATGCATCTAAATTATATTTATTAACGGGTACATTATGCTGAATTTTTATTAGGTTTTATGGTAAGTGTGAATTAGGAATGATATTGTTTAGAAAAGTGAATGGTTCACAACATATAAATTTATAAATTTTTATCTATGAACTAAGATAGGCAATTCATGTGTCACAACTTATGATGGTGTTGTATCGTTTAAAGTTGTTGTAGAAGATTTTTGGTATAATAGGTGTTAATCTTCGGTATGATTGAGTGAATGTGTATCTTTATGATTAATTATAACGTCCAAATAAATAAGGTCAAAGAACAGAAGTTCGGCGGTGGGAAACGACATGGAGAATTTGTTATTAGCTTTCAGAATTTTGTGGAAGGTGAATATGTCTTCAAACTTGTAGGTTTTTATTTGGAGGTTGCTTCGAGATCAAATTAGCCACTAAAGATTAGCTTAAGCGTAGATATATTGTTGTGTTGGGAGATCCTCTGCATTGTTTGGTGTGTGATGTTGCAAACGAAACTGTTTCGCATTTATTTATTGCTTGCTTGTACGTTGTTGTTGTTTGGAAGGGTGTTTCAGATTGGTCAGATTTTTGTTGTCATGAGACTTGTCTGTTATCATTCAAATCGTGGGTTTCCTCTAGTTTAAGCAGGGTCAGTAATTATGGTTGTGTAGTTATTTTGACTAAAACTGTTTGGAGTTTATGGTCTAATAGGAATAGTTTGATTTTTAAGGAAATATTGATATTGGTGACGTATGCGATTTATTATGTTAAGTATTTGTCTTGGAAGTGGTTATTTTCTAGTCTTTTCAAACCTCAGTGTGAGTTGTTTGAGTGGTTTAACGTTCCTCTTGATTGTATTAAGCGGAAGTAATATTCTCACATGTATGTTTTTCGGGTTTTAGCATCCCTTGTGCTAGTTAATATCAATTGATTATTTAAAAATAAGGTCAAAGAGGTGAAATTTTAAAGACGAGATGATATTGTATTTATTACATTGCGTAAGTGGATTTATATGATTTATGGTTGAAAATGCTGAGTAGATGCGACATAAACCGCAAGAGGTCGTTGAATTGGATGACGATCTAAGATGAGTAAATGACTTAATTCCGATATGCATCCTTCTTGTAAGAGAGCATTTGTTTATATGTATTGAATACAATGGTATGGATTGAATCTCTCTTATTGGACTATTTTTATTGAACCATTTTGACGTTTGGAATATCCTCAGGTGAATTAGTTTAACAATGGATCACATTGTGGATTATGAATTTTAAATCAGCTTATTCACGATAGTGATTCTCTAAAAAAATATTCTTAAAATTGTCTATATTTAATTTATTTATAATTTTGTATATGATATATTTTTATTCAAAAAATTGTAGCTACTAAATATAAAATGCTACAAATGATATAATAGTTGTTTTGTAGTATATATTCAAATTACTTTTTAGTATTGTTTAAGCTTTTCTTACTTAATATTCACTACTTATCAGTTATAGTTTAAAATTATCAATGATAGCAGTTTTTCGGATTTATAATAAAATTAATTTTTTATAATACTATTTTAAAACTTTTTTAATAAAGAAATTGTTCATTTATTTTGTTAAGACCCATAGATCAATCCGTTTATTCATGAATTAATGTAAGTTGGATTCAGGTTAGCATATCACAATTTGTTAATAATTGTAGACGAGTTAGATTTTGTTTAATAAAAATAATAATTGTTTGATAAACTAACTGATAATTTATACTTTATGATTGATAACTGATGACTGATAACTGATATCGTATAATTTATAATTAATGACCATTAACTTATAGTTGATAAGTTAATTGAAGTGTTAGGTAAAATTAACGGTTCAATTAATAATTGATAAATTAAAAAAATTTAAAAGATATTTAATATATAATTATTTTATTTCGATTAAAAAAATTATAAAGGGTAGTTATAGATTTTAGTTAAAATAATAAGGACAAAAATAAAAGAAAAAAAATGATAAATTATAAACTATAAATTAAAATGTTATTTAAAATAACGTTTAAAAAATAAACTATAAATTAATAAAATAAATTATAAATTCGGAATAAAAAGACTATTATCAAATAAATCTTTTATTGCCATATGAACTTATAAATTATAAGTTAAAAAAATGTCTTGTAAAACCATCTCTACTCATAAGTAGAATTTATTGTCTCTAAACTTTTTAATTCAAAATTATAATTTATAATTTTTTAATATTATTTTTATTTTTACAATTAAATTTATCATTCAAATCAATTTTATATGAATATCTCAAAATATAAACTATTTGAAATTCAGTTTACTTTCGAGAAAAATTAATTTACAAAATTAAGTTCATTCAAAATTAATTTTTACTACCACACAAAATTAAACATTTTCTAAGTGAAAAAAATTCATAAATTCAACAATTTTAAATTTTGGATAAAAATATGTTATACATATTATTACAAAAAACACATATAACTTCGGACGTGAAGTGTATTTAAGCTCGACTACAGAGGCAAAGTAACGAAGAGCCTCATGAAAAGTGGTCACTTTATCCCTGGGGTTTTAAATAACTGAGGGATAAAATTATCTGCACATGAGTTTGAACTCTAACATATTCATTTTTTTATTATTTTCAGAATTATATGTGTGTTAAATATTAATTCTCGGTGTTGTGTAGAACCGAAGTAATATATATATATATATATATATATATATATATATATATATATATATATATATATATATATATATATATATATATATATATATCTTGGTTTTATGTAAAAATCGAAGGGATAAGTTTTTTAGTACTATCATATGCACTTGTATTACAGAACCATATTAAAGAGTATATACTCATATTTTGCAGATTCCTGAAACATAAACACCGTACATTTTACCAAATTCTTAATCTAAAACATTGTATCATAAATATTCATTGTTAACACCAAATACAAACCCAAAATGGCACACTCTTTATAATTTTATAACAGAACTAAAACAAGTGATTAACCAACAAAGATAATAACCTAAATGGAAAATTTTGTAGGTTGTCCAATAGGATTTGTCAGTGACCGTTAAGCACCTATAATTTGAACAACATTTGAAATCAATTAGGATAATCGACAACAACTTTAAATATGTAGTACACGGAATCAAAAAGTGTAAAATGAATAATTATAAATTACTAAGCGATATAAAATATTTACTTACTAGTTTTCTCATATCCTCTCTTTATGATCACGATGAATAACATGCGAGTCATCTGAATTATTTTCTTCAGACGATTGACGTACATGTGTTGCTAAACAAGGGGTCTCATAGTTAAAATCTTGATTTTATTCAGTACTATTAGGAAAATGTTTTCCTTGAAAAACAATTAACCATCTAGTACTAACAGGATCAGTGACATAAAAAACTTGTTTTGCTTGGATTTCCATGATGAATGGTTCGTTCCTATAAGTTGACATTCAAAGATCAACCTGTGTGAATCATAAATCATCGGTTTCAAAATGAGTGTTAATGTCAATCCACTTGCACTTAAATAAAGGAAATTTAAAAGCACCATAGTTTTCTCAAAAATCTCCTGAATGACTCCAAAGTACGTTGTATATGCTAGTACAAGATTTAACTAGAAAAGTACATGGATTCAGCCTCAACCATAACCCCGCTATTTTGCATGGTTCTACGACCATCATTTTATTTTGTTCATAATGAATATTTAGTAATGTTGTATGCACTCCAAGTAATTACATTAAACTTAGGCATACGTGACAACCATTTAATTGTATCTGACAGGCTATTCTCTTTAGAAACACTTTCATTAAACCAATTTATGAAAGTTTTATTATGTTTCGCCAACAACCATCTTGTCGCGGTGAGAATCGGATACCAAGCTATTGAGTGAGCTTGAATCGCAAAACATTAAATGTTCACCACCGACTTTAATTTAATCCAAAAGCAAAAGGGAAAAAGATCGTAAAAACCCTAAATGAGGAGAAACTAGGTTCGGGGGTTGATTATACCTAGGGAAGGTGTTAGCATCCTAAGCATCCGCAGTATCCTACGGGAACCTCTTGTTACTATTTGCATTATTGTTGTTTATTGCTTGCTAAAATTATGGGAACCTAAGGTTTTATTTCTAATGGTGCTCGCACAACATCGCATCGATGCCTACGTATCAGGTATAGAATCAGAGCACTCGTAGTTCTCCTAAGGATTAACGAACACTTGGTTACGCTCAAGGTTCGCGGGGGAAAGTAAGTGTTATGGAAAACACTCACGTGACTTTAGCAAAGTCACAAAAAGTTGTAAAATAAAAAGTCCTAATGGTTAAGGTTGAAAAGGAAACTAGGGATGGCTAAACTTCCTATGACATTGAGTCAACTGCAGGAGTTCTTTCTCTTTTGGATTGAAAAGCATAAACAAAAATAAAGGTGCAAGCTCCTAAGACTAGGCAAAGGCTGCTACTTGCAAAAATAAATCGAATAAAGTAAATAGAAATATAAGACAAAGGCTTAGCAACCGGGCTATGGCTCGATATATGGATCGAGAATGCAGGGGTGGAAAACAAGCGCAGTGCGACAATTTGTTTAAGTTAGAAAGCTGTAAAGTGTAGAAACTGTGCAGATGGCGATCGTAAACGACCGACTTACGTGTGTGAGTGAAGTGTAGTGAATTTCACTTGGCGTTGGACCAAGGAATTATTATTTTGAATATTAAATTAAATATGGTGTAAATGCGCGAGAAATAAATAATAAATAATAAATAAAATGAAATAAATAATAAATTGAATTAAATAAATTAAATAAAATAGATAATGAATTAAATGGAATAAGAAATAAATAAACAAAAAAAATGGATGAAAATAGAAAATAAATAAATGCATGGCCTCATATGGGTTTAGATAACATCGATTACAAATATCGAATATCAATAAACCCTTAATAATATCATTGACCCTAAAGAATAAATGGATAGGTTATTAAACATATATTTCTTTTTTTAATAATAATTTTTTTTTAAATAAATTGAAAATAGAATAAACTAAATAGAATAGAATAAATAGAAAAATAAAATAAAATGTGGCCTCAAATTGGTTTAGACAAAATTGACAAAGTCAAATATCAATAAACCATATGTTCTTATCATAGGCCCAAATAAATAATTAAATCGATAGTAACAAATCTAAACAAATTTTATTAGAAACTTAATAGAAAATAAAAATGGTCTCATAATAATTTCGATAACATTGGTTGAACCAAATATTAAGAAAATATAATTATATCATAGACCCGAATACAATAATAAACGAACAAATAGAAACAACTTTTCTTTTTTACAACTCTCTTCTTTTTAAAATGGAAATAAAAATAAAATAATAAAATAAAATACTATTAATAAAGAAATAAACAAGAGATTAAGTTATAAACGGGCTAAGCCCAAATGACAAATAAAGGTTTTTTTTTAAAACTTTCAGAATTTATAAACAAAATGAACAAAACAAAATTTTATAAGATCAGTATTATTAAAAAAAAGAAAAGCAACGTGTTTCAGGAAAAAAAACTTAACAAACAACACACTTGTTTCAGAGGAAAAGAAGAAAACCCTCCCAATACGATTTCTTAATTCAAAGAAAATCAGCCTCTCTCGCCGTCTCTCGCCTCGTTCAACTGAGTTCTCGCTCTCTCCGCCTCAGTTCTCTCGAAATCTCTCAGTCTCTCACTCAATTTCGCTCTAATCAATCTCTCACGAAGCTCGTGAACGGCCTCTCTCTCTCACGCAGTGATTCTCAATCGTCACCCCTCTCAGCCTCTCTCTCAAACTCTCATTGCGTTTCAAAACGGCGGCGGTGAGAGGTCTGATTTCGCGATTTGGGTTTTCTCTCGGTGGTCAGTTCCCGCACGGTCTCGATGGTGTTTATCGGCGGAGGTGGGTGAGTGTTTTGAGGTCGCGGCGGATTATGAGGGTGGGTTGAATGGTGAGGAAGAAGAGGTTAGGGTCTCTGTGGTGGCCGGCACGGTGAGTTTTTGGCTGGTGTTTTTCGTCAGTGACGGTTTAACGGAACGGCGGTGTTGGTTGGGCTTGGGGTTTTGAGGGCGGAATGGTTTGCTGTTTCGGTGGTTGGCCGGTAAAAGGGTTCGTGCGGTGGCTTCAGTTTCAATGGATTCAAATCTGTTTTTTTTTCGAATCAGCTCTTTGTCCGTAGCGATTCCAGAAGGCACTTTGGTGATGCGATTCGCAATGGTGACAGCTTCGAAAGGTCAGTCATGATATTGGTGAGTTTTGCTGTGTTTTTCGATTCGTTCTTTCTTCATCTGTTTCTGTTTTAGTGATGTTGGTGTATGGTGGAAGGTTTGCAGGTTCGGGTAGAACAGGTTTGACGGTTTGCGGTCACAGGTTTTCTGGATTTTGGTTTGTTCAGGTATGGTTCCCAGTGGTTGTGATAGTGATGTTCAAGGTTTATGAGTTTTAGGATGTGCGACGGGTTGGTATTCTCACGGTTTTGAACAGTGGTTTGCGGTGTTGATGGGTAGGTCGCGGTTGGTGTGAGGTTTGTGTATGGTTTCGTCGGTGGATTTGGGGGTTAAGCGGGTTACGGCTTCGTTCGTAGTGAGGGTAAGTTCATTTTTTTCGCTCAAATCTTCTTCATCTTCCTCTGTTTTTTCAGAACGGCTTTTTTTATTCGGTGTTGGTTGTCAAAGGTTCATGAGGATGGTGATGAGACGTTTTGGTAGCGACGGGATGGTGGTGAGGTTCCGGATTTGTTCAAAGTTGAGGAAGGAGGGTTGTTGTTTGTGTATTGTTGATTTACAGGTTCATGTTGAGGGTTGAAGGTTGGTTGCAGGTTTTTCGGGTCAGATCGGTGAGCTTATTGTTTGACGAATTTCGAAGGTGGTGGGCTTGTGTGTGCGTTTTGACAGTTTGTTCAGGTGATAGTTTTGAGAAGTGGTGGCTGGCGGATTTATGGTTGAAGGTGATGGCTTACGGAACGGTGAGATGGAAAGGGTGGATTTGGTTTGGCGGCTGTTTGCGGTTTTGCAGAGGTGGAAGTTCGCGGATGCATTTTGGTTTTTGAGGTGAGCCTTCTGGTTTGTGGTATTTCTCTCACTCGTTCTTTGCGATTCAGTAGTGTTCATGGTTTCAAGTTTGTAATCACGTTTCCCTCACTGATTCAGGCTCAAATTCGTGGTAGCCTCGGCGATGATTTCACGGCGGGATGGTTTGTGGATAAGGAGATGGTGTTGCTGTGTTTGTTTAGTTTGACAGAAGTGGTGTAAAAATGGTTTTGAGTTTGTGAAGGGATGCGTTCTTGTGGTGCCATGAGGTTTGTTTTGGGATCTTTCTTTCTGTCCATATCAGTGTTTATAATGACCACTGAAGTACGTTTTTTTTGTGTTATGCAGGAAGGTTTGAGGACGGAATGGTTTGGGTTCACAGAAGGTGACGGGTTTGTATGGTTTAATGGAGGTGGTGAAGGAGTCTTGGTTTCAGGTTTGGAGTAGTTTGATTTCTGTCTCCTTTTCTGTTCTGGTGTTCAACTGACATGGATTTTCTACTTTTTGATTCTCACTCCATCTTATTTCTCTGGTTGTTTTTGTTTATGGCAGGTGGATGTTGATTTGTTGTGTTGATGAGAGTTGGTGTCATTTTTCTGTTCTGGTTTTGTGATTTAAGTGGGTGAGTTTCTGAGTTTGCAGTGGTGAAAGTTATGAGAGGTTTGTGACTGCGTCTGAAGAGGGTTTGGTTATGTGGCTATTGGTTTCAAGTTTTCCTTTTTTTGAAATTTTTTTTTATTGTTAATTTTTGCTTTGTGAATGCAGGTTAGAAATAAAGCTAAGAAGAAAAAATTAATTATGGACACATGCTAAAAAAAAAGGTGAAGGAAAGGAAAAGAGAAAGATTACCGCCCGAACGTTATCGGGGTGAAGAATCCCAAGTGGTGAGCTTCCTACTCCTTGTTGTTGCTTGTTGTATGACTGTTTTTTGAAATTGTTCTCTCTTTTCTTCCTTTCTTTTGGTTTTTTTTTTGACTGAAATTGGGGCTGTTTTGTAACTGTTTTCTGGACTGTTTGGAGTAGTGAAACTATGGCTGTTTTTGTGTGGTTGAAGGGCTAAGTTTGTGTATGTGCTGGGTTTGTAGTGTTTTGAGAACTGTTATGAGTGTGTTGAGGCAGATTTTTTGTGAGTGAGTTCTTGAATGTAACAGTGTGTTTTATGCTTGTAGGTGAAGGGTTTCAAGAGGGACAGGGCCTGAACTTTGTAGCAGTGGAGTGGAGCAGGAAAATGCAGCTGTTGGTGGCTGCATGCTTGTCTTGTGGGCTAAGGAACTGCTGGAGCAGGCTGAAATGTTGCTGCATTTTTTGTATTGTAGTGCTGATTTTTGTAACATTTTTCTTTCTTTTCTTTTTTTTTTATATGTAATTGTGACAAAACAACATTATGGAATAAATTTAATTATTTACATTTGATTATGATTTGAAATGAAGCTTGAAAAGGAGAACTCTAAATTAGAATCTAAATAAAAAACTTAAATTAGAAATGAATTAAAAAGAAATGAATTTAAAATTGAAAATAACTCATAAACTTAAATAAATAAACTTGGAATTAAAATTAATTTAGAACTTTGAGAAATAAATTGGAATTTAGAAAATAAACATGTGGATATGAATTAAAATGGAATAAGTGGTTAAAAATTAAAATTTGAATTAGAAGTGAATAAAAAAAGGAATTAAACTTAAAATTGAAATAACTTAGAAACTTAAATAATTGAAATTAAAAAAATTAGCTTTAGAATTTGAGAAATAAGTTTGGAATTTAGAAAATAGATACGTGAATTAGAAATTGACATTAAACTTAGAAATAACAACTCAAAAATGAAATAAAATTTAAAAATTGAAGAATAGAAAATAAAGTCAAAAAAATAAAATTTGAAAATGAAATAAAAATTAGATTAGGAATGAGGACCTGATAATAGAAAGAAATAACAAATAAGTTTAGAAATTTTTTGAAAATTGAACTAAAACTTAAAAATAGAAATTGAAATAAAATTTTAACAATGGGAACTCGAAAATAGAACGAAAATAGAAATTAAAATTAAAAAAATACGAAAATGAAATAGGAAGTCATAAATAAGAACAGAGAAATTAAATTAAAAATGGAAGCTAGAAGGTGAGGAGAAAGCAACAGAAAAATAAATCGGGAAAAATCCCTGCTAAATGCAATAAATGTATGATTATGATATGAGCGATTAGGGGTAAAATTTGGGGTGTGACACATCTTTAATTCATCCTGGAGAATTTTTCCTTTATAAGACTTTTGTGAGCGGTCAATAAGGTTGAATTTCACTAAGGTTATTCAATATATACAAATGTGTTTGAAGAACTAATTCTCAGTCAAATGTCTTAACATTTAAAGCTTAAATACATCTACCATCATGACGAGACCCACAAATTCTATAGAGTTCGCTTCTGACAAATAGTTTTTACAAAACTCGATAGTTTCTTATGTGATGTACCTTTCTAAGATTGAAGCTTCCAGACATTGATGACTCTTTGTATACCCTTTAAAAATCTTCAAGTAATGTTCTACTGGATACATCCACCATAAATAAATCGAACCACAAATTATATTCTCCCTTACTAATTGAACAACTAAGTGAACCATAGTGTCAAAGAATGATGGAGGGAAAAACATCTCTTATTGACATAAGATAATTGCAGCTTCATGTTCCAAGTTGTCTGAATTTCCAGGATTGATAACTTTACTACATGTAACATTGAAGAATAAGCACAATCTAGCTATAGTTACCCATACATTTCTTGGTAAAATGCCACGGATAGCCACAAGTAGAATATGTTTCATCAAGACATGAAAATCATGAGATTGTAAGCCAACTAACTTAATATTATGCATTGACACAAGTTTCTTCACATTTGATGAGTACAATTGGGAAACTTTGGTACCCTGCAAACATTCACAAAATTTTTTTTTTCTTTTTTAGACAGAGTGTGACATGCTAGGGGAAAATAAGTTTTATTTCTGATTCTTTTGGGGCTAACTCTTGTTGTATATCAATCATAACCATAACTTTGCGGGATTTCTTAGTATCTTTTATCTTGACTTTAATGTTGAGAAGTATTCCAATTAAACTATCACATACATTTTTCTCCACATGCACCACATCAAGACAATGTCTTACATCAAGACTAGACCAGTATGGAAGATCAAAGAACACCAACCTTTTTTTTCAAATATTTGTCTCCACAAGATTTTTTTTTGTTTCTTTCCAAAGACAACATTAATGTGTTTTTTTATAAACATCCCTCCCATTTAAGGGCTTTGGAGCGATATCAAACTTCTGCTCTCCATTAAAATCCTTCTGCAATCTATGATATGGATGATTAGGTCTTATAAATTTTTGATGCCCAAGATAAAATGTCTTTTTTCCTTTTTGTAGTTGGTGGTGACATGCATCAATTTCACATATAAGATACGCTTTATGTCCCTTGACGTTGTACCTAGACAAATTATTGTATGCAAGAAAGTCATTGATTGTGAAAAATAACATGGTACACAACTTAAAGTTATCGCATATATACAAATCATTAAAATCAACACCTTCTTCCCACAAAAGTTATAATCTTCAATTAATGGAGTTAAATATACATCTTTGTCGTTCCCTTGTTGTCTTGGACCCAAAATAATCATTGATAATATCATATACTTGCACTTCATGCACAACCATGGAGATAAATTATAAATCATGAGAAGAACTTTATTTTGTAGGGATTAAAAATAAAATGCGAAATATTTATAAGAAGAAAAAAAACATATTTAAGTTTTTTTTCAATTTATATTTTATGACATGATTATAGTTATAGATAGATAATGTTTTTTTAAGGAAAATTATAAATAGAGATAGATAATGTAATCCCAAGACCCTTAAGAAAATAAACCTAATTAAACCCACTAGTTAAATATTTTAGCACTTGTCCATTTCATTAGTCAAAAAAGATATACAAGAAAGAAGCAAAAGAAAAACCATACCTCAAGTACTCTCTCACTCTCTAATTGGCATTTTCTTGTTTGTAACCACTCTCTCCAATTTGTATAAATATAGGTAACATCTTCACCTCTTACTCCATTGCTTAACTACCACTCTTTCCTCTCTTCAAAGCAATCACCTTTTTCTCCTTCTTCTTTCAAATTTCACTCTCACAAACCAAAACACCATTCAAACTCTCTCTCTCTCTCTCTCAACAAAGAATATACCCTTTGATCCCAAAACCTTCCCCCTTTCCCTTTCTCTACTCTCTCCCTCTTTTCTATTATTATATTATTAAATATCCCTTCATTCTTACATACACACTCCAAACACCTCTCTCTCTCTCTCTCTCTCTCTCTCTCTCTCTCTCTCTCTGTAATATGCAACAACAAGTGGCATCAGAAGTTCAACATCACCAACTCAAGAAAAAGAACCAAGAAACACAGATGTGTAGAAAAATCAAACTAAGCATCACTGATCACAACAACCTCAAACTCACCACCACCGTTGATGATGACGATGATGTTTGTGACAAAATTGACGGCGAGGATCTCTTCATTCCACCTCTCAATTTTTCTATGGTTGATAACGGCATTTTCCGTTCTGGTTTCCCTGAACCTTCCAACTTCTCTTTCCTCCAAACCCTTGGCCTTCGTTCCATCATGTATATATACACATATATCTATACTCTTATTCTCTCAATCACTTTTTTGTTTTGCATGTGTTTTGGTTTTGTTCTATCTTTTCAACACTTTTTTGATAACCCAATTCATGATTTATCAGTAAATTATTTAACTTTTTGTGATTTTAATGAGTTTTTCTTTGATGGGTCTTTATAGATATTTGTGCCCTGAACCATATCCAGAAGCTAACATGGAGTTTCTCAAGTCAAATGGAATCAAGCTTTTTCACTTTGGAATTGAGGGTCATAAGGTTTGTGATTCTATTCATATCTAATTCAAGTGATAAAGGGAATTGAATTGATAATTGAATAAAGATCAATGGATATATCTAATCCTATGTGTGGATAATTTGTGACATATGGTGAAACCAATATGGGCAAGGTCTTAAAAACAAGTCTGTTATTGCAAAAACGGCTGCGACAAAACAATATAATTATTAATAATACTGATACTGTTATTCACCGTTTTTAGATGATAAAAATAAATTTAGTTAATTCACACCACGACGACAATCACGATCAGTATTGCAATACCTGCGAAAGTCTTTACGCGACCGCGAGTGTTGATTAAAACCTTGCCAATGGGACCTTTATATAAATGCTAGTGTTTAATCCAATGAGTTGCTATGGCAAGCATGAGAGGATAAAAGGGATCATAATAAAGCTGGTTGTTTTCATTATTATATCTTATTTACATGCTTTTGTTCTAGATTGATTTTGTGTATGTTTGGATTCACACCGAGATTGACAGAATCACGATGAATCGCCTTAATTTTGATCAAAATTACTCTTTGAAATTTCAACAAATCATAGTTTTTTAGATATCAATATTATATTGTTAAGTCAGTTTTTGGTCTATAATTGATTCTTGTTGAATCCACTGTTTTTTTCTTGAGCATATTTGACATTTCTGTGTGAAAGAATCCCCATCAATCTTCAGCTGTAATGGAAAAATCACTGTGGATGGAATCTAAGCTGGCTTGTGATGTCTTTTCCATGGCTATTTCAAAATCAAATTATCACAATCATTTGATTTTTTGTGAATATTTAATGGCTAAGAGGGGATCATAGAGTATTCTTCTTGTCTGGATTATGGGACCATTACGAATTTGTCGAAACCCGATTTTGTTCAAGAACCATAAATTTTGCATCTAGTTATGATCCACCCTAGGAAAGTAAAGAAGGATAAATATTGAGAAAAACATAGCTTAAAAGTCGGATTTTGATTCTCTCTGCAGTCTAGTAAATCGGGTCTTGTTTGAGTCCAATTTACTAGATTTGAAGAGCGAATAGCGTATTCTTGCGTCTAATGTTTTGTGTTTACTAGCATGGTTTGTATGTGATGTATCAAATTGTAACCTCATATGAACTTGTTGATCCAGGAGCCTTTTGTAAACATCCCGGACGACACTATTCGGGAAGCCCTAAAAGTTCTTCTTGGTATGCTTATATCTCTTTATTCAGTTCAATCTTAATCGCAATTCATCTTAGTTTTTCAAGCAATAATCATCGGTGTTCTAAATAATGCAGATGTAAGGAACCACCCGATTATAATTCACTGTAAGCGAGGAAAGGTAAGACTCCACCGGGAAAAACAATCTTTTTCTCGTAAATGTCTTTGTGATTTGAACTGATAGGGTTCTGTTAGATAATCTAACAGAACCCTATTATGAGTGTTTTCTCGATAAAGTAGTTAATATTTTCAATTATTTTTGTTTACAGCACCGAACAGGTTGCTTAGTCGGATGCTATAGAAAGCTTCAAAAATGGTGCTTGTCGTCTGTTTTCGACGAGTACCAACGTTTTGCAGCTGCGAAAGCTCGAGTCTCAGATCAGAGGTTTGTAGAGTTGTTTGACATTTCAAGCTTGAAGCATTTGCCTATACCATTTTCATATTTGAAGAGGTAACAAACAACAGACACACAAAAAAGTAATGCTAAACTGGTTTTTCCTTTCATTAGCTAGTGAAAGTGAATCTGAAGAAAAGCGTTTTGAATAATAAAATAGAAAAAGGTGATGAACTTGTTCAATGCATTGAAGCAACAAAGGAAATCTTCTTCTACTTTTTCTTCCATTTTTTAGAATAAGATAAGGAAAATCATCAAGTAGTGTTATTATAGTATATTAAGATGTATGTGTCTTTGTCTTTCTACTATTTTGTTTGTGTTTTGGTTTTCTGCTCCTTATTCATGAGCAATGAGAATGTAGATTAGTCTTGATTTTTTTCTTGAGGCTAAGAGAAATTCAAGAAAGCTATAAAAAGCATTGTTTTGTCAGCAGAGAAAGTTTATAAATTTATTTGCTATATTCATCTTTAACCTATCGTTATTCACAAACTTCCTATGTTTATTTTTGGCATAAATACTATGTTGATTCCTTTAAGTTTGAGTTTTTGATTATTTGGGGTCGTTGGATTAAAATTAAACAATATTAAATTTAAAGTTTTGATTATTTGATCTTTGATTAAGTCTCAAATGTGTGAATATGTTAAATTTATTACTAAAAAGAATTTCTAATCTTGTTATGCGGATAATGAATCAAATCAATTCAAAAATAGTTCGAAATTCGGTTTATTAATTAAATCATTGAACTAGATTTATGAATTAAACGAGTTAAATATGAGTAAAAAACTAAATTCGTTAACTAAATGAATTGAACTTGAAATATATAGTTAGATTCGTTAAGTTTATAAATCAACTTGATTATAGATAAAAAAATATTATATTATCTTTAATAATAGATTTAAAGATTTATTTTAAATCTTAATCATATATATTGTCCCTTCCGTACTAGTTATGACTTTAAAATTAATAATTATATTTAAAGGGTTATGACAGTAAAATTAATAATTACATTTAAAGTCATCCTTGCTAAAATATCATGTTAATGAAGGTTACAAGTGGTTATATAATTATTTTGTGATAAAAAATTTCTAGTAATTTTTTGTGTACAATTTCATTAAATTGATAAGGATCATAAATATTTAGATAAAGTTGTTGATTTTTTAGATATTTAAACTCCAATCAAATCGTTTTTGGATTAGACTTATATATATATATATATATATATATATATATATATATATATATATATATATATATATATATATATATATATATATATATATATATATATATATATATATATATATATGTATATATATATAAATTTGTATAATTTTTGAATTAGTAGATTTTTGAGACAAAGTTAAAATCCAATTTGATAACTTTTATTTCATTTCAATTTTTTTTAAATATATTCATTTAAAATCTTAAATATTTAAAAAATAGATTTTACAAAATGAGTTTTAGATCCGTGAAGCATGCAAGCAAATTAAATCTAACGAGATGAATAACAAATTAAATCGAATTATTTATGAACTTATAACGAGTCGAATTTGAATTTAATATATATATATATATATATATCCAATTTAAACTAAAATTTGAACTGAATCAATTTTTAACAAATCAAACTAAACTGAAATGATTACGACTTGACTTATTTCCGACGTGATATTTTACTAAGAACAAAATTGAATCAAATGTAATAAAGATGAATGTATCAAATGATAAAAGTGTTTTAGCAAAAATACTTATCTTTTTGTAATACAATATTTAAATTTGTATAAATTAATTAACTAAATTACTTATTTATAAATTTTTTGATATACTTCACTTTGTCTTAAAATAATTGTAGCACCTTATTTGCCATTTGTCTTAAAATAAGAGTATTTTAGTTTTCAATACAATTTTAATATTTATATTTCAATTATAACATTTAAGAATGTTTTTTAGAATAACATAGTTTAATAAATAAAAAAAATCCTAAAATAACTATGTTTAATAAAAAAATCCTAAAATAACATAGTTTAATAAAAAAAATTCTAAAATAGTTCAATATATTGTTTTTTTTTTAAAAGAATTATGATTATTTAAGTTAATAATAATTATTTAATAAATTAAACTAAGAGAATCCGACAAAGAGAAATATAATAGAAAAGAAAATTATTATTAATAATCCAACAACGGCAGTACAAAGATTAATTTCCCGCCCGATCTAAGTGTCCCCCAGTACCACATCCACGGGGATGACCCCGCCTTCGAGCTCTACCACGAGGTGGTTGAGGTTCCGCTTGTCTTTGTGTGTTTGGTGGAGGCGGTTGTTGTTGAGTCCATGATTCTGTTATGTTTGCAACTGTCTGTCCCCAATAACTAGGAGGGTTGCTGCCAAAGACGCTGCCGTAACTCAATTGTGTGCCCATGTTTTCAAAGTCGGGTCGGATATGTTGGGCTGGGTTGGATTGGGTTGGGTGAAGACGATAAGCTTGACCGAATGAGGATATTGCCTCGTTTTGAGAACGAAACAAAGGTGGGGGCTATGGTAGGCTGGTGTGGAGATGAAATTGTTATAAGGGATATATTGTTGTTGGTAAGGCTCTTGTTGTTGTGATTGAGTTTGTGGCATGAAGGGGTTACATGTTTGGAAGAATGGTCTATGGGTGTTTGAAGTTGATGGCTGAAATTGGGTGGGTTGGTCATGTTGTGGGGTTGGTGGTTGGGCGTATGTTGCGGCCTGCGAGCGCGGGTCAATCAAGTATGGATTATCAGACATCCATTGTTGCGTAGTAACTGACCTAAACCAAATTAAAAGTATATATATATATATATATATATATACTTATACATTCATGTGGAGTACATAAAATACGTATACACTCATTCGTCAATTGGTTTGGCGAATTGGATTGCTTTTTACACATGTTAGCCATTTCACGTGTTGAATATGTGTAATTTTTTTTGCTTTAGCCAATTCATTTGGCGAATTGGGTTACTTTATGCATTTGTTCGCCAATTGCCTTGTTGAACATGTATAGAAACTAGGTTAGTTCGGTAAATTTTTTAAAAACATACTTATTTTGGGATTTTTTTTATTAAACTATGTTATTCTAAAAAAAATTCTTACAACTAATTAATAATTTTGATTTATTATTCTATCACTTTATATTATGATTATTCGAATACATCAATGATAAATAATGATAGTTTGAAAAAAATATTATTCTCTTTCTTCATTTATTATATATTTTTTAATCGATATGAAATAATCTATTATAACAATTATTTTAGAACGGAGGAATAAAAACAAACAAACATAAGACATAGTGTTTACGAACAATATTTCTCCGTCCTTTATTATCATCACCATTCCACAATTCCAATTTTAAAAAAATTAAATTAACCATCCACTATTTAAGGAATAAAATCAAAATGTGAAAATAAAACATTGCCAATTAATTTAATCCGTAGTTCCAACACTGTACTTAATTGTTACAGTAATATGCTCAATATTTTATTCCATCCTACAACTTCATGAAAAATACACCATAATATAAAGTTTTAATTTCAAATATATATAAATTAACCAAGTATCATATTACAAAATCTACAAAGTACCGTGTAAAATTTTACAAATTATAAAATATACCAATCATCAAAAGCCTCCATTTGAATCGATATGATATGTGAAAATCAATGTAATCTCAAATATAATCAACAAATATGCTAAAGAGTGAGTATGGCAATATCAAATATTTTGAAATGAAATTGTTGACTGGGTGGAGCTGAAACACACTGATTATGGAAAGAATATCCAGAATCAAGGGAAGTACAAGTCTATTGCTATTTATCTTAACTAAATGTTCATAAAAACAACAAAAAGAAACATAGCCAAGATTGATATTAGTATTGAAACATCAAAGAAAAAGAAAATTTTGTTTGCCAACTAAGTTAGTGTTAGTGCCTGGAAGACCTTTTTGTAAACTACATTTGTAGTAGTTGTACATCATTCATTATCCTTGTTGTGTATTAGTATTTTCAAACCATTATTGCTCTTTACACTTGAAAGTGTCACATACAGTTGACCATGACTAAAAACAGGAGTATGCAAATATAATCCAACACTATAATATTTTGATAAAGATTGGAAATAATGTATATAAATGATTCAAGTCAATGGACAGGAAAAATCACACATTGGAAAGCATATAACAGCCATGTAAGTTATTTAAACAGACCTTGTTGAAATATGGCAACAAATAATTATGAAATTTCAATGCATACAAACAAATTTTGTTTATTGACGTATAACTTCATTCACAACCACTAAAAAGACCAGCTGAAAAATTAACCAAGACTGACTGTGAAAATCTTAATCAAAATAGCATGTTGTATAGAATTGAAGAGAAGTCATAAGTTACAAAAGAGAACTTATCCAAACAATGTCAATTTTCTTCAACAACTAATAAATGTCAGCATCACCCAAACTAGATAATACTCAAATATAAGTTATACGAAATATGATAAATGATGTAACAATGAATTAAAGCACCATTTTTCCTTTTTAAGGTCTTTAAACAACTTGGTTGAGGACAACTGAACACTCTCTATATCATCAACAAAATCAGTCATTGATCGTTACGAAGGTGTGAGACTTGGACTTTCATCAGCAAGATCATAATCAACAGAGGCAGAAATAAAATCTTGCATTAGAGACAACAAAAGCATATGTAATGTGGTATGCAAAAACATGATTTAGGGAAATAAATTTTTCTTCAACAAGCTCTTTAATGAAATGGTAACAAATGTCAATGTGTTTAGTACCGCTATGTCGAACTAGGTTTTTCGAAATATTTATAGCACTCATGTTGTCACAGTATAATACCATAACTGCTTCCTGCAACAATATACTCAACTTCATCGGTAGATAATAACACACAATTTTGCTTCTTGCTGAACCACAAAATGAGATTATTTCCTAGGAAGAAACATCCACCTGAAGTGCTCTTTCTAACTTCAACATTGTCTGCCTAGTTAGCGTCACAATACACAACAAGAATGAAGTTTCTGTCATAAGAATGCATGATACCATAAACACAAGTTCCATGTATATATTTAATGATTATTTTAATTTGAGTGATTACTAACTTTTGGATTTGCTAGGTAAAGATCACATACTCCTACTAAAATAATAATAATATCAAGGTGTCTGGCTATGAGATATAAAATACTACCAACCATGGTTTTATAAAGACTTTGGTCCACATTAACTCCTTGATCATCTTTGGTTAGCTCTATATGAGTTACAGCAGGTGTACACTTGTATCTTGCACTCTCAAGCCTAAACTTATTCACAATGTTTTTGTTTTTTTTATAAGCCAAAAATCCAATAGAAGAGATAAAGGGATTCTCAAACCCAAGGACTACAAAAGGAAATAAAAAAGAATGAACCAAAACCAACTAACAAAAGGTCCTTAATTACAAAAATGAAAAGGAAAATTGTATCACTCGTAAAGAGTACATGACATTTTAAGGTTCCTACCTAAGGTTAACCAATTCCAAGAGGAGGAAACAATATTGTGGAAAATGGTATCAACGTCATCCGCCTCGCCCTTGAACATGATCTTGTTCCTAGATAACCAAATATTTCAACAAGGAATATACCAAATTGAGTTCCTAAAACGAATATTACATTTTCCTTTAAGCTTTCCTTTAAGCTTGAGAAACCAAGTCAACGAATATTCACAATGTTATTAGCATATTTTCTATGTGACACAAATATACCTTCTTTTAATTGTTTGACTTGAAATCCAATGAAGTACGTAAGTTCACCTACAAAACTCATTTTGAGTTCTGATTGAATTTATTGCAAAATAAAATGCCTTGCCGTCTTGTTTAACACTCCTTCAAACATGATATCATCTACATAAATCTGATCAATCATTATTTTTCCTTCTTCTTTCTTGACAAACAAAGTTTTTTCAATACCACATATACTATAACCATTTATGGTGAGGAATTATGTAAGTTGTTCATACCAAGTCCAAGGAGCATGTTTTAACCCATAAAGAGAGAGCCTTATTTAGTTTATAAAATGATTATGTGTCCAGGGTCAATGAATCTGTTTGGTTATTCAACATATACTTCTTCATTCTAAAATTCATTTAAGAACGCACTTTTGACATCCATTTTATATAGCTTGAATTTCAAGAGACATGATATTCTTAGCAGCAATCTGATGGATTCAAGACGAGTAACTGGAGCAAGAGTCTCATCAAAGTCAATACCTTATATTTGTATGTATCCTTGAGCCACTAAATGAGATTTATGTCTTATCACATTACCATTCTCATCAGACATGTTTTTGTAGATCCACTTGATTTCTATGATGTTGACTAAATCAGGTATGGGAACCAATTCACATACTTTGTTTCTTTCAAACTAAGCAAGTTTTTCTTGCATTACCTTGACCTAATACATAATTTAAGTCCTATTTGACATTTTTAGGCTCAAATTTGTAGATAAAACACATGTTGGCAATCACTTCTTTGGATCTAGTGATGATTTCTTCATTGAGATCCCCAATCACATTCTCTATAAGATACTTTTGTATTCTGACATATAGTCATTTTTTTATTGAAATATTTTCTTCTCAATATTCAGAGTGTTCAACTTCAGGGTTTTGAATAATGTTAGTATCTTTGTTTGACACATCAGGTGTGACATTTTGCTCAGTTCCAAACATGTAGTTTTCCTCTGGATCACTTGTTTCATTTTGAGTTACGTCATCTAAAACCACATTGATGGATTCCATAATGGCCTTTGTGTGATTATTATACTCAAGATATACTTTATTATTGATATAATATCCCAAGAAAATTCATTCACCACTTTTAGGACCCATCTTGCACCTTTGCTTTCCATCAACTAAAATGTAACAAGTGCTGCCAAACACATGAAAATATTTTAAATTTGGTTTTCTTCCTTTTCATAAATCATAGTGAGTAAATTTGATTACAGGACGTATGGTTACTTGATTATGGATGTGACAAGTTGTGTTCATTGCTTCTAGCTATAAATAATAAGGGAGATTCTTCGCATGAAGCATTACTATAGATATTTCTTGTAGAATTCTATTTTTTGCATTCAACCACTCCATTTTGTTGTGGAGTAATTGGTGCATAGAGCTCAACCCCTTTTGAAGGGAAGAATTCTAAAAAAGCTGTTTTAATTCCCTCCCATTATCACTTCATATTCTAACAATCTTGCTAATATCACTTACTTTCTCACACTGATAACGCAATCTTTCAAGTGTGATAAAGGTGTCAGGTTTTTCTTTAAGATTGTTTGTGATTATTTTCAAAATACAAAACATGGTTGAAGCTTTCATGGTTGAGTTAAGTGACCCGTTATTAAGACATTTATTTTAATCATTAAACTTAGCTCGTTATGTACCTTTAGATTAGTTATCTTAGATGATTTTGTATTATGTATTATCCATATTTACTTAGAGAATTAGACTTATGTTGTTTATCATTTGTATTATAGAAGTAACATCCTAAAACTGCACATACAAATTATCGCATAATTTAATAAAAAAGTACAACCACACAGGGTGTCACTCACATCAAACATATCCTTCTCCGTAACACGGGTTATGTAATTTCATATAAAACTTGTCATCACATGTTCACATTCACTTAGGGTATCATTGCAGTGGAATCATCATTAAGGAATTATTAAAGGTATAGCATCTCATGAGATTTATTCTCAAACTTCATCTTTCATAACATAAATAAAAGGAGTTATATCAATCAACTCAAAGGGATCACATGGAATCTCCACGAAACAAAAAATGGTATTTACTTCAATAAAATAAACATAATAGATGAACAAACGTTCTCAACCCAATGTTACATAATCAGAGCAAGACACCACTAATCAGAATGATAAACTAAGGAAGTACTCCAAAAGCCATCTTCCATTTACTTCATCGATATATTCTCCTTAATATCTGCATAATATCCATGTAAAGGCAACATTCAAATAGAAATGGTGAGAAATACATTCAAAGAATGAATTATGCATAAACAATCAAAGTATATTAAATACAGTACAGTTCAAACATAATCCACTATACACAACAACACATGTATTCCAAAAATTTACATTGTGCAATTGATTACAGTCAGGATGCAGTCGATGCAGTCAGTCTGTAATTGATTGCACTGAAGGATTTTCCAAAAATTGAACCAATGCAAACGATTGCAATCTGGGTGCAATCGATTGCAGCTGAAGGATTTTCTAAGAAAAATAGTTTTCGCTGTTACGATTGCAGAACCAGTTCCAACCCTTCAAACCTCATACTTGAAGGTGTGAGAAAAACACAAGAAATTGGGGTTTGAATTTGTGTTTTCACTCTTGTTAACTTTTTCATCTTTTAATGTTATTGAGTTGTGGAAGCATAAGTAAATAAACTAAAGCATAAACAAGATAAATAAACACACGATATATCCTGGTTCACATGAAAATCTCAAGCTAATTCAGTGCACCCCGCAAGGTGATTTTCCTTAGACAAAGACTTAATTCACTATAACCAAACTGATTACAAGGCACAATATTACCTGTGACTAACTGCACAACCAACTAATATGACTTATCATATTGTGCAACTAGTTGATGCGACTTTCTTGCGTGGCTACCTGTCATGACTAACTACACTACCAACTAATGTGACTTACAACATTGCCCAACTAGCTGACGCGACTTCACTGCACCAAGACACATAGTCCAGTGTAAGCACCAAAAAAACTAACTCTTGAGCAAGAACCAAGACCCCAAGTCCTGAGCAAGCACCAAGCAATTAAGTTTTAAGCCTCCTAAAGTTATGACCTTCACTTGGTCCTTTAAGGATTACAAAAATTATGTTTGTAAGTTAGTAGCGTTTACATATGTTTGCTTCTTACATGACCATGAGTAAACACAATTAAGTACATTAATCATATTATCATCCTATTTACACTAAGAATATTACATTGTATCAAAGCACACGGTGTGGAGTCTTATTCTTCATCTTCAAGTAGATTCTTCATGAACAACAGCCTAAGCTTCTTGAATTGCTTGAAATCTTCTTCTTCTTAAGCTTCTGAAAGCTTAGTTAATCTTGATGTAACGTATATAAGGAATTTTTCACCTTGATTCCATGAGAAGAACATTCTGGACAACATCCCTTGTTCTCTCAATCCAATTATCACTTCAGAACACAACATTCAGTTGTGGATTTGTAGTTCAACTTCCATGATCATCTTCTTGTATTCTTCTGTGACTTTGCAATTCTTCTACAGCATACACAATTAAGAACATTTGTGAATCAAAAACTTCTGCATTAGCAGTTTGTTGCATAATCAGTTTTCCATTAACCAATATTAGCTTTGAGTTACATATTCAATTTTTCATTGTATAGACTTCTATATTGTTACTCACATTGTTGATCTCTCGGATGTTTCCAACAAACTTAACAATAACAACAACAACACGTGAACATTTCCTTATATATCCAAACAAAATAGAGTCATTGGAGAGCATCTGGCTACTGAGGAATGTCATTACACAAGGTTGAAAATAGTACTGCCATGTCTTTCCTTTTCCACAAATTAAGGTTAATGGAGAGGTTGTGGGATAAATCATTTTGTATTGTGTACTATCCTTATTAACGGTAACATTGTCTTTTGAACTTCAAAGGCTTTTAATTGTAGTATGATTAAAGCATAAGTAGAGACATGATAACTGGGTCTTCAAAATTTAAAGTCTTCAGCGCCTTCAGAAACTTGTTCACTCAGAACCTTGCCTTCAGAACTTCAGCACTTGTTTTTGAAACCCTTGGTCTTCAGAACTTCAAGTCTTTAGAGTTTTCTGAACCTCATTCACTCAAAACCATGTCTTCAGAGTCTTCATCACTTGGTATTCAGAACCTCAATCTTCATAACCCTTAAGAATTCAGAACCTTCAGCACCTCGTTCAACAAAACCTCAAGTATTTCGAGTTCTTCGACACTTGGTCTTTAGAAGATGGTAAATTTTGAAGCCACTCTAGCTTCAGAATCAGAATCATGCACATAATAGCATCTAAGAGACATTTCAGTAGCAACATAGGTCATCTTAAGAGCTATCTAATTGTGATCAAATAAATAAGAATCCATGCTTCTTCAGCACGCTTACGACTTGTGTTACACATAGTAACTCACATATAAACTTTAGCGAACATCTTGAGTTCTATTTGTTAGATCTAATAGCTTTATAAACATGATTTGTACAGTAACAAACATTAGAACATCCAATTTTTCTTCCAAAAATACTTCATTGTTATCATCAAAATATAGAGATGAAATATAGAGACAACCTTGTTCACTCAGAACCTTGTCTTCAGAACTTCAGCACTTGTCTTTGAAACCCTTGGTCTTAAGAACTTCAAGTCTTCAGAGTCTTCTGAACCTCGTTCATACTGAACCATGTCTTCAGATTCTTCATCACTTCGTCTTCAGAACCTCAATCTTCAGAACCCTTAAGTATTCAGAACCTTCAGCACCTCGTTCAATAAAACCTCAAGTCTTCAGAGCTCTTCAACACTTGGTCTTCAGAAGATGGTAACTTTAGAATCTACGCTAGATTCAAAATCAGAACCATGCATATAACAACATCTAAGATACATTTCAGCAGCAGCATAAGTCATCTTCAAATATTTCAAGTCTTTGAAACCCTTGGTCTTAAGAACTTCAAGTCTTCAGAGTCTTCTGAACCTCGTTCATACAGAACCATGTCTTCAGATTCTTCATCACTTCGTCTTCAGAACCTCAATCTTCAGAACCCTTAAGTATTCAGAACCTTCAGCACCTCGTTCAATAAAACCTCAAGTCTTCAGAGCTCTTCAACACTTGGTCTTCAGAAGATGGTAACTTTAGAATCTACGTTAGATTCAAAATCAGAACCATGCATATAACAACATCTAAGATACATTTCTGCAGCAGCATAGGTCATCTTCAGATATTTCTAATTGTGATCAAATATAGACGAATCCATGCTTCTTCAGCACGCTTGCGACTTGTGTTACACATAGTAACTCGCATATAAACTTTAGAGGACATCTTGAGTTCTATTTGTTAGATTTGATAGATTTATAAACATGATATGTACAGTAACAAACATTAGGACATCAAATTACTCTTCCACATATACTTCATTGTTATCATCAAAACATAGAGATGAAATATAGATATAACTCGTGTTCTTACTATACTAGTCCCAATTAATTTGCCAAAAACACTCAAAATCACATTCTAACATCACCAATGGATAAAACATAATTAAATTGACACAATTATAGTTTTTCCTCATGATTCTATGACCCAAAATTATACTTTAAAACACCAAATTTTCATCAAAACTCAAGAACATACTTGTAAGTTCTGTAGAATTGGCATTAATTTTGTAAAACAAATAGAACAACAATGTGTATGTACATGATCTTTACAAATGAAGAATATATGAAGCAAAGAATCTTGTTGTGTGCGCCCAAACATGTTGTGTTGAAATGTTTCAACATCTGGAACAACATGTCGAAGAAGATGTCAAGACAATTCATTCGACATCATGAACTACTGAAGTGGATTGAAGTTTCTGTTTTGGTTTCAACAGACATATAATATTATTGAAGATTTAAATCAATCTAATGGCATTGATTGTAAAATATCTTGAAGACTCAAATTTAATTGAAGACGAATATTGAAAAATATAGAGTGTCTATATTTCGAGATATTTTAGGAGTTTTTAGATTTGAATATCTTTTTGTATATTTGTAGCAAATTTTTTCTGCAGATTTGTAGCAGCTTTTGTTGTGATTGTTTAGACCCAAATCTAGTTGGAAATATGTTATAAAAGAAACCTTGTAACCTAGTTTAGAACCAACCAACCGAAAATGTAAACATTATTAGGGTTGTGTTCTTGTGCAGTCGTACGCAACAAGGAACCCTGTTGTGGCTATGTATTTGTAAACCTCGAAGCTGCTAAGCAAGAGGTGGATTGTACTTAAACGAAGCTGCTAAGCAAGGTTTGTCATGGAATTATGCCTTCTATTGTGTTGAATTGTTATATAGGTGTGGAGCTGTCAATATCAACAACTGACTGTTGAGGACTGTGAGACATCACTGAGGTGATTGGAAGTGAGGATGAGTTTCTCATATTTAAAAGTTCCTAAATAGAAGTTGCATTGGTAGTGATTAAGTAAGAAGACTGTAAACTGTAGGTTTTTACTGAGAAGTCTTTGAATTGATACTACATAGTGGATTTCCTTCCTGGCTTGGTAGCCCCCAGAGTAGATGAGTTTGATCGAACTGGGTTAACAATTTTGTTGTGTACTTTACAGCTTTTCTGTCTTTATTTTATGCAGTACCTGAACTTAATGTTCTATCAGATGTCACAACATCTTGAAGCATGTTTGACTCTGATATATCAGAATTTTTAAGTACTGATGTGTATGCCTTACCATGTTTTTTAGTAACAAATAAGATGTCTCAACATCATATTTGACATCTGAGTCTATCATACCAGAATTTCAATATCAATGTAACAACAACTCATCATTGCAATTCAAGTCAATCATGTGAAAACAAAATTATCAGCATACAATTCATCAACAATCAATCAATGTTCAACAACATCCATCAAGGTTCATCAAAATTCATAAAAACATCAATTAAGAGCAAACCATATTGGATGTTAAGGAAACATCTCAACCCTTTCATGATTTAGCACCCATAGATGAATAGTTCCCCCTAGTTTATTATTTTAGCAAAGATGAGAGAATCATTTCATTTTTTCTCCTAAGCCCTTCTTCTTCTTCCTCTTACCCTAACACTTCTTTTCTCTCTTCCAATTTTTTCACGTAATATGCCTGTTGACTTTTCTTCATTTTTCTCCTATTTCTAATAACATATTCCTCCTAATTATGTTTTCCATATACTACCCTCAAGTTAACCTTGTAATTACCATTTAACCTCAAAATCTCTACACACTCCCCTTTTTCTCATTATTTTATTTTTCCAATAATATTTACTCAATTAATTAAATAAACACCTATTATTTAATTACCTATTATTTAAATAAACACCTATTATAATCAAACAAAATACACCAATTCACAATTAATTCATGGATAAATTGATTAAATGACTAAATAGAAATTGGGGTGTTACAACTCTCCCCCACAACTAATATGCCAGATACGACTCTCTCATCGACTCCTCACGCTCCCGTAATACTCCCACCAACTGGTCCTCTTCACACTACCTTCACCAAGACAAACTCCTTACCACACAACAACTTCACTTTCCAATCCTCTATCTGCATGGGTAATGTCTCAACAATTAGGCTCTCTATCACCTGTATATCATCTATTTTGATCACATGAGATGGGTCCCAAATGTATCTCCTCAACTTAGACACATGAAACATTTCATGAAGATTAGCAAGCAGCAACGGTAAAGCAATCTGATAGGTCACTCCTCTTATCCCCTGCAAAATCTAGTATGGACCAACGAAACACGGAGTGAGCTTGAGACTTCAGAGATCTACCAACACAAGTGACCGGAGTAACCATAAAAACTAAGTGAACTCCCAACTTAAACTCAAGTGCTTTCCTCCTCTGGTCATGATAACTTTTCTAACGACTATGTGACGATTTCATCTTCTCTTAGATCATCTTGATCCTCTCAATCGTCTGCTAAACAATCTCAGGTCCAAGTAAAATATTCTCGCATGATTCATACCAAGACAAGGAATCATACACCTCTTACCATATAATGCCTCATATGGTGTCTTTCCAATGCTAGAATGCAAATTATTATTGTAGGTAAACTCAATCAACGACGAGTAGTTATCCCAAGTGCTACCTTATTCTAGCATACAAACCCTTAGTAGATCCTCCAAAGACTGGATAGTCTTTTCTGTTTGACCGTCCGTCTGTGGATGATAAGCAGAACTCAATTTCAAATTTGTACCCAAAGCCTTTTACAAACCCTCCAAAAACCTTGATGTAAACCTCGAATTCGTATCTGACACGATACTTGAAGGTATACCATGTAGTCTCACAATCTCTTAAATATACAACTTGGTTAACCTCTACAAAGAATGATTAATCTTCATCGGTAGAAAATAAGCCGATTTATTCAATCTATCCACTATCACCAAAATCGAATCATTGCCCTTAGCAGTCTTCAACAAACCTGACACAAAATCCATAGAAATGTTGTCCCATCTCCATTTTAGAATACTCAACGATTGCATCAGGCCTAACGAATTCTGATGTTTAATCTTTGACTTATGGAAAGTCAAACCGACATAAACAAACTCGGAGACATATTTCTTCATAGTGGGTCACAAAAACAACTTCTTCAAGTCTTGATACATCTTTGTGGCACCGGGATGAATACTCGGGCCACTTCGATATCCTTCCTCAAGAATACTCTTATGAAGTTCTGGCATACCTCAAGCACAAACTTTATCTCTGAATCTCATCAGATTGTTCTCATCAATCCTAAGCTCTCCACATTCTCCTTGATTGATTAACACCCAACGATTCATCAATCTTAAGTCAATCTTCTGAATCTCTCTAATTTCTTCCAGAATACCACTAGTCAGCTTCAAAATACCTAACTTCACACTTATAAGAGTTTCTTTCCATACTAAACTCTTATCTCATAATTGTTCCAGCAACTCCAATTCTCGACCCATAAGCATTGACTATGGATTTTAACTTGATTTTTGATTTTTTTTCCTTCTGTTTTTTTTTTATTTTTACTCTTAATTTTGATATTTTTCACTTTAAATATTTTGAGTTTTAGATTGTAAGGGGTTCTTGGGGGCAATTTTGTATTTTTGATGTTGAAGAGATTCTTGGGAAAACACTGATATTTGATTCTTGGTTGTAATTTCTTTTTGGGTTTTATTGTTTGATTTAGATGGAGATGAACACTCATGTTTGATTCTTTTTATTCATGTGTGAGATTTGTGTTTAGGAGTTTAGGGATGGGATTAACTACCTTTGGACATCATGCATTTGGTGACTTTTTGTGTTTCTCTCTAATAAATACTTCTCACTCATCTAAATAATTAATTATATTAATTTAAGTATTTTATTTATAGTCTAAAGCTATCAAAAGTACCTAAAAAGCAAAGGCTCTCCCAATCTACTCCCAGGAGTTTCTGCTTCACAAACACTGATGAATTCATATGGGAAGAGAAGATTAAAGTTATAATATCATAAAAATGATAATTATTAATTCTGATAAATTTATTATATTGAAATGTGTTCAATATAATGAATTACATTTTTAAATGGGGTGAATGAAATATCTTCAAATTTTATATAATTAATTCTCAACTATCATTCTATTTATATATTAAATATCAATTTTTCTTATATATTAATTATCTTTCTTCAATAAAATTTCAAATATCTTTCGTATTTCTTTTTTCACACTTTCTTACTTTCAATTTCATTTTAATGTTTTTCTTTATTTATATATTATCAGTAAAAATAATAATAATCTATTTTTTAATTTTAATAAAAATAACACTATATATTTATCTCACGGGTCACTATCAACAAATTATCTATTTTATTTTAATCAATCATTAACTTAGTTTAAGAAACAAAATCATTATTTTTAAATATCATTTTTTTTCATCTCACGATTCCTTTTTTTAAATAACTATTTAATACAATTAAAATTATATGATTATTGTTAATTTTACAATTAAGTAAATCATTTTAAATTTTGTATTTATACACTTCAAATGACATTTTTATTTCACGGATCATTATCGCATCAAAATTTTATTTTGTCTTTCTTCATCTCACGAGTCATTTTTTTTTCTTTTAACATCATTATTTAATACAATTGAAAATGTATAATTATTTTTTATTTTACCATTAAATAATTAATTTTAATTCTACATCCGTATATAAATACGTTTTATATTGTATCAAACAAATTTTTTATTTCACGGATCACTATAAACACAATACATATTTTAGTTTAATAAATAATTATCTTAAATAAAAGATAAAATAATTATTTTCAAATATTTTTTTATCTCATAAGTCCCTTTTTTTGTTTATATTTTAATTTAATTGATTTTATATAATTATTGTTCATTTTAAAATTAATATAATAAAATATCGTATCAAAAAATTGTATTTGTGCTCCAGCACGGATATCTTACTAATAATATCATAAAAATAATTATTATTAATTCTCATAAATTTATTATATTGAAATGTGTTCAATATAATGAATTACATTTCTAAATGAGGTGAATGAAATATCTTCAAATTTTATATAATTAAAAAAATTATATTTATAAAAAAAATAACATGGAATTAATTTCAGTGATACAACATCAAAATAATTGTCATGTCATTAAAATTTAACTTAAGATTGAAATGGGAATAAAATTCCAAAAAGAAAAGTTTAAGAAATAAAAATTCGGATTTTAAAATAGAGGAGTAAAACTTTAAAAAAACAAAATATAGAGAACTAAAACTACAATTAAATAAGTTTAAATAACAAGAGATGAAATTGATATTTTTTGGATTTTGCAAGGATAAATGGAACAGTAACAATGGGGTATGAAGTAAATCTACGTTTGTTATTACTTACACCTTTGCCAGTTTTGAGAAAGAAACTTTTTTCATTCTTTAGGCCCATCAAGAATTATATCTAACACCTACAAAATTATATTTCACACTCCTGCATGTTGTTAATGACCATTTTAATCTTTAAATAAAATAATATACAGTAATAACAATCATTTAAATTTTAAAAAGCCTTTGATATTTTATATCAGTTTATTACATTATAGTTGCGTAAGAGTTATATATTACTTTATTACATTTCTTATTCTCGATAATCTTTTCTGAAAATTGGAGAAGGATCATTTCACTAGGGATCATTTCACTAGAGATCATTTCATAATTGTTCTTGAGAAATTTTTAACCGAGCATTTTAAAATTACAAGGTTAAATTCTGGCTATTAAGCTAACACCTCAAATATTCTAGAGACACATATATATATATATATATATATATCCTCCATCTTTTTCTACTTCATTCTTGTGCACCAACAATTGATATCTAGAGCTTCAGTTCTGATTCAAGAACGGGAAACACGAGTGTACGTGAGCTTTGTATGACTGGTTTTGTTCATTCAATTCACAGTGAATTGAATATCTAAATTAAAACATAATCACATTTCTTGATTATGAGGGATTTGAGAAACACAGCTGTTGGTAAGAACTGAGTGAATTTGTACATGAACTGAGATGAAATATGGTAGTTTTAACACAAAGCTTCCAGTATTTGATGGAAAGAATTGTAATCGGTTGATGATTCATATGTATGTGTTGTTTGGAGCTTAACATGTTTTATATCTCGTCAATGATGGTTGCAGCAGATGCAATAAAAGCGCAGAGAAACACGCAAAGAGAAACAAGGAAGAAGGATTAAAAGGTGTTGTTTTATATCCAACAGGGTGTGGATATGAATGTGTTTGAGAAGTTCATTGATTCAATGATGGAGAAGACTGCGTGGGACACCCTGGTATAGTGTTACGGCGGTGATGCCTCGGTGAAGAAAGTGAAGTTTCAGTCTCTATGTAAGCAGTATGAGAATATCAACATGAAGAACAATGATAAGGTACTTGATTACATCTCTAGAGTGATTCTGATAAAAAAATGAGATGAAATCTTATGGAGAAACTTTCTTTGAACAAGTAATCATTGAAAAGGTATTGTGATCACTTACTTCTCAGTTTGATTACATTGTTGTAGCAATTGAACACTCTAAAGACCTCAACATCATGAAAATTGAAGAGTTGCATAGTCTTCTAGAGGCATAAGAGTTGTGTATGACTAAGAGAAACTCTAAAAGCGTCTTCTATTAAGAAAAATCAGAAGCAATCTTGGTTAGAGGCAAAGAAGAGACACGTTGGTGGTTATCAGAAGTCATAAGCCTCCAACTCTGATGAGAAGAAACATTTGATGGTGGATATTTGTTAGACTGGTGATATATGAACATTGGATGCTAAAATCACCTAACTGGAAACAAATAATGGTTGCTTGATTTTGACTTTAGAAAGAAGACAAAAATCAGATATGTTGATGATAAGTACCTTAATGTTGGAGGAATGGGAAATGTCAAAGTCAGAGTGAAGAATGGAAAGTTTTGATCAAGGATGTTTGGTATGTTCCTGGCATGAAAAGCAATCTAATGAGTGTAGGTGAGCTAATTGAGAAAGGTTTCTCAGTTATTATGTGGATGAGTTCACAAGAATCACATGGGTAGCACTCATCAAGTTTAAACATGAGGTATTTTTTGAGTTTCAGAAGTTTAAAGTGAAGGCTGAAAAACAGAGTGGTTAGAAGCTGAAAGTTCTCAGAACTAATGATAGGGGTGAGTACAAGTCATTAGAGTTCAAAATATTCTTTGAAGAGAATGGAGTTAAACATGAGGTGATTGCGTCATATACTCCACAACAGAATGATGTTGCTGAAATAAGAAACACGATTTAACTTGATATGACAATGAGAATGCTGAAGGAGAAGAAGCTACCCCACACCTTGTGGGGAGAAGTTGTTGCCACTACAGGATATATGCTCAACAGGTGTCCAACCAAGAAGCTGAAGAAAAGTAGACTGGAGATAAGCAAAGTGTGATTCATTTAAGATTCGTTGGTTATGTTTGTTACAAACATGTTTCGGGTTCTACTAGAAAGAAGTTGGATGATAGAAGCAAAGTAATGTTACTAATTGGGTACCATAATAAATGTACTTATAAGCTTTATTATCCCGTCCCTAACAAAGTTAAATTCTGTAGAGATGTCATTGTTAAGGAAATAGAAGCATGGGATTGGAACAAGTCTCAATCCAACTATACTGCAGTGTTAACACTTAAGTTAACTTCTAAAGATATTTCAGACTCTGAAGGAGAATAGTCCTCTAAAAGAGATCCCACCTCTGAAGATGAGTCAGAGTCTGAAAGTGACTTTGATGTTGTAGTTGGGTATTAAGATGAGTCTGAAGAAGACTCTGAAGGTGAATCTGATTTTGATCCAGATTTTGATGATGATCCATCCTCTGGTGGTAATCATGCATATGAAGGTGGTCACACTTCTGAATGTGGTACAGCCTATGAAGATAGTATAGTATCGGATATTGTTCCATCATCTAAAGAAGATTCTGAATAAGTTCATCGGCCACAAATAATCATACAAATACATAGAGGATTTGCAGAGTTTGACATTTTACAAGATACTAATATAAACTCTAAAGGGGAAGTCATTTTGTGTGTCATGTTGGTAGTCTTTGGACCGTTAGTACTGAAGAAGTTCTCGAGAAGAAATTGTGATTGAAGGCCATGAAAGAATAACTTGAGGCTATAGAAAGAAACAAGACTTGGGATTTAACTAAGCTTCCAAAGAAACAAGAAATCCATCAATATGAGATGGGTTTACAAGTTAAAACTAAATCTAGATGGATTAATTAGAAAACACAAAGTAAGGTTAGTAGCTAGAGTATTTCTATAGAAATCTATATTAGATTACTTTGAAGTGTTTGCACCTGTAGCTAGATATGAAACAATCATACTGGTGATTACTATAGCTGCTAATAAAAATTGGCCTCTGATGCATTTAGATGTGAAATCTATATTTCTGAATGGACATTTATAAGAAAACGTTTATGTGCCAGAACCTCCCGGATTTGTGAAAAAAAATCGGTAAGGGATGGTGTACAAGTTGCATAAAGCCTTGTATGGACTAAAATAAGCTCCTTGAGCTTGGAATCTGGAAATTGATTCATTTCTTAAGCTTTAAGGATTCATAAAACGTGAGATGGAGCATGGTGTTTATGTGAAGCATACATGTGATAACAATATGATTCTGATGTGTCTCTATGTTGATGACATATTACTAACAATGAGTTGTTCCGATGAGATAGTCAAGTTCAAGAAGATGAAGATGAATGATTTTGAGATGACTGATCTATGAAATATGGTATATTTTCTAGGGGCGGATATTTTGTACTCTGATAAGGGTATAATTTTGCATTAGCTAAAGTATGAACTTGAGCTTCTGAAGAGGTTTGAGCTAATAAATTGTAAGTTTGTAATCACACCTAATAAAACAAATCACAAGATGGATTCTTATGTTGAGGGTGATGATGTAGATGCTAAATTTTTTAAATAGTTGGTGGGTTCATTGAGATATCTCTATAACATCGGACATGGCATCTGATATGCAGTTGGAATGGTGAGTAGGTTTATGAACAAACCAAAGTGGTCACATTACCAGGTTGTTGTTAGTATACTGAGGTATATTAAGGGGAGTCTTGGGTATGAAATGTTGTTATCTGTTGGTGTTGAATCTGATTCAGAGGTGATATGCTATCCAGACTCTGATTGGTATGCAGACACAATTGACAGAAGAAGTACTTATGGATATTTCTTCAAGTATCTGGGATGTCACATTTCTTGGTGCTCCGAGAAACAACCAGTGGTTACATTGTCAACCTATGAATCTTAGTACATTGTAAGTGTTTTGTTTGCATGTCAAGCTGTTTGGATTGTGAACTTATTGCCGAATCTGTAGATCAAGGTGAGAAAGTATGTGAGCTTGGTGATTGAAAAAAAATCATCTATACGCTTTGGCAAGAATCCAATGTTGGATGGAAAGAGCTAGCACATTGACACAAAGTTCCATTTTATGTACAATCAAGTTCATAATGGAGTGCTCGAACTTGTTCACTGTAGCATTCAGAAGCAATTTACAGAAGTGCTGATTAAAGCTATCAAGACTGAACATTTTATCAAGTTTGATGGATGGAATTGGTGTTGTTAATTTTAGTCTTGAATGTGGATTAAGGGATGGTTTTGAAGTGTAATACAAATTATGATTTAAGTTTCATTTAGAGTTAATTTGAGTTTCATTTAATTGTTCTTATCGTATAAATACTGAACTCAAGTTTCAATTGCAACAAAATTCATTTTGTAACCATTTTAAATTGAGAAAGGAAGTTAATTAGAATTCTCTCTCTCTCTCTCTCTCTCTCTCTCTCTCTCTCTCTCTCTCTCTCTCTCTCTCTCTCTCTCTCTTCCATCTTCTTCATTCTTATACACCAACAAGAAGATAGTTGTATGTTTTTTCTAAATTTAAGTATATAATTGATCTTTGCAAATAAATATTTTTTGTTTTATTTATGTAATTTTGTTTTTTTAGTTCCTACAAAAATTAGTTCATATTAAAATTGATCATTCTAACATACATAATATTTAAATTACCGCTCCATTATTATTACAATCAAATATTTATGATATTACAAGAATCAAATCCAATTAAATCAATTTTCCTTTGGTAGTGGGGGTCATTGCCAATTAGCACGCACATTATTTTAAAGGAAATTGCGATCTAAAATGCAACGAAAAATAGAAATTTCCTTTAGTGATCCTTACGAATAATCATGATCATTGATAGAATGGTTACCTCTTGAGGCGATGAACCTTTGATTCTTAATCAGAGGAGTCATCACGAGCGATGTATGATGAACAACGCCTCTACTCAGTTCACACGAACGAATTTCTCCAGTCTCAGTGCTAGCTGCTACGATTGAAGGCTTTGAGTGTGTGTGAGTGTGTGTGTGTGTGTGTGTGTGTGTGCGTGTGTGTGTGGGAGAGAGAGAGAGAGAGTGTGTGTGTGTGTATGTGTGTGTGATAGAGAGAGAGAGAGAGAGAATGTGTGGCTAGGGTTTCACAACCGAATTTTCATGAAGCATTTTTGCTTATGCACAAGGGTTTTATTTATAAAATCACTTATGTGGGCTGCAAGCTAAAAATCCCAAGTCAAGTGCACCATATAATAATAATATTATTATATTATTATTGTAATAAACATAATTTTATTATTATTATATTTTATAACTATTATAAAATAATGATAATAACTATTAGTATATCATATGATGTTCCATACGTCACTTATGCACACTGTACCTTATGGTGTTCCTTATTTATTTTATCTCTCTCGTCAATACGTTCTTATGTGTGTGACCTTGTAGGTTCTCGCGACGTTGGCAATTATATTAAATCACACATTTAACATGATAGACAATGAGCAGTATCTAGCAACATATCACTGCTACCCAAGTCACGAAAATGTCATGTGATCAGACAAAAAAAATTTGTAATAATGTTTGTGTGTACAATTACCCTTTTACCCTTATGTCTAAATTGAACACAAGGCATATTTCATATCTTGTTATGCAGGATGAGAAAATTCCATCTAGGTCACTCAAGTCCCTCATCATGCTTTGTGAAGTACCCATCAACTGTCTTTATGGTCATCCTGTTACGAACAATGTTTGATCAATAATAAAGTATTTGACTTTACATCTAGGGTCCATAGTGGTTTCAAGTCGAAAGGTGGTATACACCACTATCACCATGAGAGTAACTTATGACGCTTTGCATAACATGTTATATAGTACTTTCATAGTGGGTCAATCCAGTATAAATATTACTCCTAATATTTATACCTATGTTAAGACTTGATAAATCCTTATCTATGATCCTTGAGATGTGATCATCAGTCTATCTACAAAATAGTCTTAATGCTTTAAGGTTATCCCACTTCACAGTAAAACTCGACTATGGATACTTTAAGAATAATGTCCTTATGTTTAATAGAATCTCATGATTAAGTCACACTTAATGTTTCATTAAATGGACTAGATATTCTAGGGACTTTATTATTTTGGAAAAATGCACATAACAAAGAAATGTCTTTTATTATTAATAAATAATTCGATACAAGTACTAAAAGTATTGGCCTCTAGGACTTACACCAACATATTTTTGGTGTGATCTTGTGATACATCACCCTTAGTTTTTGCATCAACTACATGCTATATAATAGTAGGGAATTGTTTAATGTTGTTAAATGTGACTCACCAAAAAGAATTATTTCATTTATCATAAAAATCAGCTGATTACAAAAGGTAAAGGGCCAAACATAAATAACGGGAAGACTTTACCATATACCCCTACCATTAGACCTATACCCCTACACACACAAAATTTGGACTAAAATACCCTCATATAAATAGTTAAAATCATTAATTTCTATTTCCATTTTTACTTTTCACTTTCCAAAAAGTCTTCCGGTTTGGAATTTTTTTGTAATTAGTATACCGGAAGACATTGTCTAAGTAAACCGGTTTGGAAAATATTTGTGGTGCATACCGGAAGACTTCCATTAAGTCTTCCGGTTTGATTTATTTTGACAATGCGTACCGGAAGACTTGGAAGAAGTCATCCGGTTTAGTATGTGAAAACAGTGTACCAGAAGTCTTTTTACAAGTCTTCCGGTTTTCAACCTTTTTTTTAATTAATTTATTTTATTAATTTTTGTTTTAAAAAAATGTTTTTTTTATTAAAAAAAAATTTCTTCAGTGGTACGCATGGGAGGATACACTCCTTCACATTCAATTTCCACCAAACTTCTAAATTTTTAATATTGACAAAAAAAAATTTAATATTACTAAATTTTATTTGAAAATAATGAAAACTAATATACTATCTTAAATTAATATTAGTTACAGTGTTATCAATTTAATTTTTTATAAAATACAACATTTACAATTTTATTAAGTTATTGATGTAATTGATATCATGTTATATTTATTTTTTAAATTACTATAAATGGTTTTTATTGAATAACATTTCTATTACTATTATATACTAATATGTTTTGCTTTTAACATAAAAAGAAATAGCTATAACATGATATCAATTACATCAATAAATATAACATCAATAAAAAATAAATATAACATGATATCAATTACATCAATAAAAAAATAAATATAACATGATATCAATTACATCAGTAAATATATCATGATATCAATTACATCAATAAAAAATATTATATTTATTGATGTAATTGATATCATGTTATATTTATATTTTATTGATGTTATATTTATTGATTCTACTATTTATAAATGTAATTGATATCATGATATCATGTTATAATTTTTTTTGTGTAGGGGTATAGGTCTAATTTGATATCATGTTATATTTATTTTTTATTGATGTTATTTTTTATTGATGTAATTGATATCATGTTATATTTATTTTGTATTGATGTTATATTTATTGATGTAATTAATATCATGTTATATCTATTTCTTTTTATGTTAAAAGCAAAACATATTAGTATATAATAGTAATAGAAATGTCATTCAATAAAAGTCATTTATAGTAATTTAAAAAATAAATATAGCATAATATCAATTACATCAATAATTTAATAAAATTTTAAATGTTGTATTTTATAAAAAATTAAATTGATAACACCGTAACTAATATTAATTTAAGATAGTATATTAATTTTATTTATTTTCAAATAAAATTTAGTAATATTAAAAATTTCTTTGTCAAAATTTAAAATTTTAGAAGTTTGGTGGAAATTGAATGTGAATGGGTATATCTTCTCATCTCTGCCCCGTGTGCGCACCACTGAAGAAGAAAAATTTAATTAAAAAACATTTTTTTTAAACAAAAATTAAAAAAATTAATTAATTAAAAAAAGGTTGAAAACCGGAAGACCTGTAAAAAGACTTTCGGTACACTGTTTTCACATACTAAATCAGATGACTTCTTCCAAGTCTTCCAGTATGCATTGTCAAAAAAAATCAAACCGGAAGACTTAATGGAAGTCTTTCGGTATGCACCACAAATATTTTCCAAACCGGATGACTTAGACAATGTCTTCCGGTATATTAATTACAAAACATTCCAAATCGGAAGACTTTTTGGAAAGTGAAAAGTGAAAATGGAAATAGAAATTACTGATTTTAACTATTTATATGAGGGTATTTTAGTCCATTTTTTTTGTAGGGGTATAGGTCTAATGATAGGGGTATATGGTAAAGTCTTTAAATAACGGCTATAAAAGCCCAAGTAGAAGAAAAAAGCCTAAATTATAGTTTAGCACCCCTTCAAACTGAAGTGGATATTAGTCAGTCCAAGTTTGCCTAACATGATGTGAAAAGGGCCACTGTGAAGAGATCTAGTGGAGATATTTGCAACTTGTTCTTGTGTGGTAATGGGCATAAGATGAATGAGGTTTTGCTTGATTTTGTCACGAACTAGATGGAAATCCATCTCGATGTGTTTCGTTCATTCGGGAAAAATCTGGTTGTGTGGATCACGCTACGGTTGTCACAAAATATTGAAATAGGGTGAGGATGCGGGATTACAAAACCAGCAAGCAGAAACAAGAGCCATTGTGCCTCGCAGGATGCATTGTCGACAACTTTGTATTTAGCCTCAGAGCATGATCTCGAAATGATGGGCTATTTTTTGCTTTTCCAGCTAAACGATTGATGGACCTACGTAGAAGCAAAATCCTATAGTTGACTGCCTGGTGGCGTATGGATCCATTAGTGTTAAAGTTGGTTTACAACCAAGGAGATCGTAATCCTACAACATATCTAGAGTATATTTGTGTTGGCATAAAGAAATGCCTTGATTGGAATGAGCGATCTCAAAGTCGAGGAAATATTTTAAGTGTCCAAGGTCCTTTATAGTGAAAGTGTTATCAAGATATGACTTGATATGATTGATTGCATTTATGTTATTACTTGCAAGCAACAAATCATAGACATATACCAATATACAAGTGATATAAGAATGATCGTGTTTAATAAATAATTAATAATCCAATTTAGAATGATAGTAACCAAGAGAAGTGAGGGATAAAGTTAATATATAATTCCATTGTCGGATGGCCTGCTTGAGACCGTAGATATATTTGTTTAACTTACAAACTAAGTGTTTGGATGAAATAGGTAAACCCGGAGGACACTTCATATAGACTTCTTTGTTTAAATTTTCGTGAATGAAAGCAATGTTAACGTCCAGTGTAGAAACCAATTTTTAGAGGCAACAATGGATAAAAGGACTCTAATAGTTGTCATTTTAATGACTGAACTGAACGTCTCATGATAATGAAGGCCTTCGATTTGGTTGTAGCCTTTTGCTACAAGGAGGACCTTGTGTCATTCAATATAGTTGTCGGCCAAAAACTTAAGCTTGGAAATCCATTTACATCTTGTGGCTTGTTTGTCATTAGGAAGAGTAGTAAGTGTCCATGTATTATTATTGATTAATGACTTAAGTTCATTGGAGATATCAAGTCTCCAATTGGGGTTAGTAATAACTTCAGAATATGTGGTAGGTTCAATGTGTGTTGAAAGCTTAAGAGTTAATAACCTATGATTATAAGAAAGTATTTCATTAGAGATGAAATTAGAAATAGGAAAAACACATTACATGTGGAGTGAGAGTTTATATTATGAAGTAAAGAACAATGGTAATCATGTAAGTAAGTGGGTTGTTTTGATGTTCTGGTATATTTGCGGATGGATGTACCAGGATGGTTAGTTGGAGAAATGCTAGGGATAAGTTTCGGTGAGGAAGAGTCAAATTGTTGGGGTGGATGGGTAGGAAGAGTGGGAGAGTTTAGGGAGGCAGGATACTGGTCATGTGTAGGGGTAATAGTAGTGGTAGGAAGGTAATCAAATGTGAAATCCTCATTATTGGAAGGATTGATAGGAGCTACAAAGGTGGGTGATGTAATGTTTTTGAAAGGAAAGATATTCTTATAAACAAATGTGTCACAAGAAAGGAAGATTTGTTTAGAGTGAATGTCATAAAGAATATGGACTTTAGTGTTTTGTTTAAAGCCTAAGAAGATGCATTTGTAAGATCTAGGATCAAGCTTAGTTCTATTATGTTTGGAGCTAGTAATAAAAGCAAGACAACCAAAAACTCGCATGGAATTATAGTCAAGAGCAGCAGTATGCGGAATTTCAAAAGGAGATTTAAATTTAAGAAATTTGGAAGGTAAACGATTAATTACAAACACAACATGAGATAAAGCATAAGATCAAAAAATATTGGGAAGGTGGGGTTGGAAAAGGAGAGCACGCGTAACACCAAGTAAATGTTGGTGTTTGCGTTCCACAATCCCATTTTGTTGAGGAGTGTCAACATATGAGGTTTGTTGATGGATCCCATGAGAAAGAAAGAAAAATCATGGTGAATCCGGGACCATTATCAGACCTAATTATTTTGACTCTCGTATTTTATTGCGTTAAAATAAGTTGAACGAAAAATTGAAAAAGTGTAGAGACTTCAGATTTAAATTGCATAAGATAAATCCAACAGAAACGAGAATGATCATCAACAATGGTTAAAAATATTTATGGCCAGACATGGAAGGGGTAGAAAAAGGCCCCCAAATGTCCATATGCAACATGTCAAAGCAAGCATTAGCATGACTAGAACTATTATGAAACAGAAAACGTTTTTTATTAGCGTAATGGCAAACATTACAAGGAGTTTAATAGGGTTGAAAATTAGGTAAAGAAATATTTACGCGTAAATGATTCATATTATCATTAGATGGGTGGCCTAAACGGTGGTGCCACAAATTATAAGCATGTGAAGTGTGGGTGTGTAAATCCAAAACTGTAGTATTACATGATATATGTTTGAACGAATTCCTAAGTATGTAGAGGCTGATACGCATGTAAGTTGCACCAATATTCATCAGGGTATGGTTCCCCTGTATGAAGCAAGTGGTGGAATTAAAGTCAGTGTGACAATCGAGGGACTTCGTGATTTTAGGAACAAAAATAAGGTTGGTATAAAAACTTGGTATGTACAAAACATGTAGAAGATAAAAGTTAGCAGAAAAATAAATGGTGACAACAAGTTTGGTCGTGATAGAGGCTCCATTGGGAAGCTTAGGGTGATGGGAGAGATAGAATACATATGTGTGAATAGGTGGTTGGTTGGCATATGTGGTTCATGTCCCCGGTATATAAAATCCAATCAGAGGTTTTGTTGGTAAAAATTGAATTACAGTTAGAGACATTACATGTGGTGAAGTTCATTGAGGTGGTAATATGGTATGCATTAGCTTGAGGGTTTTAGATCAAAGCAAGAAAAGCTTTTTGTTGATCATTCGTGAAACAAATAGGATAACTGAATGTGTTAGCGTCATCAACAGGAGCAATCAAGGGGTCGTCAAAATTATCTTCCAAGGTAGAAACTTGAGCAACGCTTGTTTTGCGGATATAAGGTGGTAGACATGCTTCTTGAAGCAAACTTCAATGGTGTGTCTCGTTTTATGGCAGTATGTGCAAGTTTTTGTGTCACGACCGCGACTCATCTTTGGAGATTTGGAATTAGGATCATAGCTTCGAGGTAAAGGTAAGGTTAAACAGTAAGGGTAAGGCTAAACAGTCCAGTCGCTCAAGGATACACAAGGTTTCTGAGTCACCTATGTTTATTTCTATTCCATAGTCGAGTCAGGTAGTTCGTCCGACTATGCTTCCTACTCCACCTTCTGATTTCTATACCCCTTATTTTTGTACATTCTCATGGGGTATCCACCATCTTTTATCGGTCCCTGGAGGATATAACATTCTGAAGATGCCTTTTGCACTTATGTCATCGATGCATCTAGGAGGATCAAACATTCTACAACCGACGTTTGTACATATGTTATCGATACATCCGAGAGGATCTAGCATTCCCCATCTATCTTTTGTACATATGGTAAAAAAATTAATTATAATTTCATCACACACAAACACATGTGCACACGCACACACAGTCTCTCTTTCTCTCTCTCTCTCTCTCCCTCTCTCTCTTTCTCTCTCTCTCTCTCTCTCTCACACACACACACACATACCTTCACTCTTGTAGGTCGGGAGATCTAGCACCCAACATTCATCTTCATCATCCATGCATTATGAGCATGAGGAGAAGATAAAGTCGATGTCGATGATCATGAGAATACTGGTAGAATGGCAAGTCATAGACCTGAATATAAGAAGGTGAATGGTAGGTTTATCATCCGATCGGAAGGAGGATCATAAATGTTTAAATTTTATATTTTATATTTGAGTCATTGCTTTAATTAATACTCATTAAAAATATGATTTTAGCTTCGTGTCAAGTAGGGCAAATGAATAAAGCTTAAGAGATGTAACTCAAGAAAAATATATATTTTTAATTATAAGACATATGGGGCACTCTCAAGTGACAAAAGAGATGATTGGTTAAGTCATTTCAGGTATAATTAATTAATTCATATACGTAATTATTATTTTAATTACCTTATGATTATTGAAATATTCTCCATTACACTTTAATTAATTCATAAATCATTATCTGAGTAAGCGTAATTTTGATTAGAGATCGATGTAACGCTTAACTTCATGACATGCTTAGGCATGTCAGACTTAATTGGATTTCTCATGGATGACGTCTTTATTAGATTCATGAGGATGTATTCAAAGAATTAATTGCATATCGGAAGAAATATCATAGCATGCAAAATAAATAGAGCGTCTGAAGTAGGTAGTTGCAACCACACGCAAGGAAGTATCAGTGTCGCCGAAATTGCACAGTAATTGGTAAATATAATAAATCTTTTAGTTATATTTTTATTAAATAAAAATAATTATTTTGTAATTATGCTTTCATTTAATTAGTTTGAAGAAACGGGGCGTGTTCCATTTCCTAATGAGTTTCAACTATCGACTCATACCCAGTAGAATGACAAATTTGTTGACGAACGTTCTAAACAAACTTAAGTAAGTTTTTATTATATTTAGTTATTTTATTTCATTATACTATATAACTAAATTATTTTAATTCTTTCATAAACTAGATTATTTAAATTTTGAATAATTATTATTATTATTTTATATATATATATATATATATATATATGAAGACTATAATAGAGAGTTCGAATGCACTGAATCTGAGCATCATGAATTAGTAGTAAGGATGAGTCCATATCCACATGATATTATTGTGGTAACACAAATTTAAAATAAAATATCTGGAGGGAAGAATAGAAATGGAAGAATTATTTTTTTGTTGGTCCTTGGGTTACAAATTTCAAGTCATAGAAGTGTTTGAGCGTGATAATTGTTGATTGAGAAGGATCGTCTTGTCCATCGATTCTTACCGATGATATGGCTCAAACTTTGAGAAATTACAAAACATGAGGTAAGGCGTGAGGTAGGAAGAAAGACAGAAATAAAATAAATGAGGAAAAACATTTAGAGATAGAGGGTGAGATGAGGAGAAAATATTTGGAGCTGGAGGAATCTTTACGAATTACAAATAAATGTACACTAAAATTTGAAAATTTTATGAACTCAATGTTGAATTAATATTTAGGTGGTGAATATGTAGGTTTTAGCGAAGATGGCGAAGATAGAGGATTCGGTGGACATGGAGAGCAAGATGAGAGCAAAGATGATTTTTTTTTATAAGCAATGATTTTTTATAAAACGAGAACAAAGGTTCTTGAACCCACTTACAAAAAAATGAGACAAAACTCGCAAAGAAAAATTACGCACAAATTAAACTCTATGATGAATAATACAAAGGATCTCTACTAAATTCATAAAAGCTATAATTGGCCCGATGAAAGACCATCTTCACACCAACGCCTTAACATTCCAAACCGTATCTATAATATTGCACGCTTCATTCCTAAAAATAATACAGTTCCTTAAGGACCACAAGTAACCAATTGGTCGTTAACCAAATAACGTCTTCCTTCCCCCGCTTCACCCTATTCAGCTTGCAAAAAGAACACCACTTCAAAAAACTCTCTTTTAAATTATTAGAACCAAACACAACGAAACCAACCCAATCGGCCAATTCCCTCCACACCACCTTCGAAGAACTACAACCCAAGAGAATATGGTCAAAAGATTCATAACCATCAATACAAAAAACGCATTTCAAATCACTATCCGAAAAAACCAAACCTGTATTGGAAAGAGTATCCTTCATTGGGATCCTATTCAAAAAACATCTTCAACCAAAAACTTTAATTTTAAAAGGAACTATCATCTTCCAAATCAAAGTAAGGCGTTATATGATATTCTGAAATTTATATATTTATTATAAATTTGAACTATTTATTTAAATTCTTAAATATTTAGTTTAAAAACTTTATATTTAAAAATTTTATATTAATACATTTTAAAATTGAAATTTATTTATTATAATATTTATTTATGTTAATTATATTATTACATAAATTTAAAGTAAATAATAAATTAAATTTTTATTATAAGATATTGTATCAATTTTTTTTATATTATCCTGACGTGTATTCTGAGATGCTCTATCCCCCTATAAATTTCACCATAGTTGATTGACCTTGTTGCCTAGGTTGTTGATTTTGCATTTGTAAGTGTATTGGAATACCCTTTGTACCCCTCGGAATTCAAATTGATTATAAAAAAAATATATGCTCATAGTTGTTTAAAGACTATATCTTAAAAAATCTTAAAAATTAAAATCAGATACATCGTCTTACGAACCATTAACTTAACTTTGGTTTAGATATTTTTATAAGTAAAAAATATCATTATGTGAGTATAAATTATGATGATACTCAAACCCTTTACAATTTAAATTAACATCCTCTTTGTAATTAGGTTAAGATCGCATTTAGACTTCATTCATTCTGAATATTTAATATCACATTTAATTTGAAATCTAACTTCGATATTTTCAATTACTCCTTCCACTGTTTTTACACATCTCTCGAAAAGCATCTCTTTCTCTCCTTAACCAAATACACCAACATATTGTTAACCAAATTAAGCTTATAAGACTTCCTTTCATCCCACATTCAAACTGTTTCGAAAACAGCAGACAGTTTTCTGCTAAACTTGCAGCACCCATTATAATATTACTAATTTCTTTTCTTTAACTTAACTTTATTATTCATATTTATATAAAATTTCAAACTATGTACAAATAAAATAAACTATCACGGTGACTATTCAGTAAAAAACATATATACCACCTTGATATCACACAAAACATTATGGTAATATGGTTGACCTAACATGACGATAAAAATTCATGATGATAACTTCACGAGGATGTTGAATCAAACATTAAAAGTTTGTCAGTTATATCATCAAATTTGGGAATCATAAATTGCAATTTTCCTCTCTCTGTCCACAAATCCAAATTTGTTCAGTGTTTCAGTGTTACAGCCATGGTAAATTTTTCATTTCCTCCTGGTCCCAAAAACATTATTACTATTTCAGTGTATTTTTTTTTTTACACTCTTTTCTCACTTTTTACCTTGACTTGCTTTTTACATTATAGTTTCCATTTTTAGTCATGTCTCTTCTTTTTTTTTCATTTTCCATTAAAAATATTATATTTTTCACATTAAATACCAAGCCCCATCTGAGATTGACCTTTCACTGCCACAATTAATATTATTTATTTTTAGAGTTTTGTTTGTGTGAATTTAATTCAAACAGACAAGACAATGTGACAAAAACAACATTCATTTTGTAGGAAACTTCATAGGACTTTGTTTATGTTATATCTTTGTCAAATCAGAATATATGGTAGGGAAACAATATGAATATATATAATAATGAAGTTATGGAGTTTTCTATATTGTAGTAGTAACATGCAAGGAATTGGATTGGATGGGAATGACCAATTACATAAAACTGTTGATGCTGTGGTGAGAATCAAAATTATTACAACCTTTGTTTGTGGTCCTGTGGGTTTTGGAGAGTCACGAGTGGTTGAAAACATTGCAGAGGTGTAATAAATTTGTTATGGTCAAAAGTCAAAAAACTAGCTACCTTAATAACTATGGTTTCTCTGTCACTATAGCTAACAGCCATGCAGTGGTGTAGGTATGACTCAAAACATGTGTGTAGGATGTTAGTTTGTTTGAAACTGTGTCTTAGAATCAAAACCATGTTTTTAAGACTTGAACCATGGTTTTGTGATTTTTAAAGATGTTTTCAAACATGTTTTGAATAGTGGTTTGAGAGATGAGAACCTGTTTTCATGTTGAATTTAAATGGAAATAGTAAACAATGATTTTTTTTAATTACTGAAGGTTGTGTAGTAAAATGATAAGAATATATTACTATAAGTGTTCTAAAAATCGGATTGAACCGGCCGGTCTGATCGTTGAACTGGGAACCGAGAGATCCTAGGTCTGGTCTGATTACTGGATCAGATATACTATTGAACTAGTAGGAACCGACCAGAACCGGCTAAAACCGCTAAAAATGGTGAATTGAGGGTTTCGGAAAACTGACGGTTTAAATACATGTCTTTTATTCTATTATCGTTTTGATAATTTATTTATTTTTAAATAAAATTAAAATATAAGGAGATTTTATTCAAAACTTATTTGAAACAATTTTTTTTAATTTGTAATTATGGTTAAGTCTAGGATGAGGGAGTTATTAAGTCTCTCACCGGTGAGGGACATAAAAATAACCATAAGATCAAACTAATACTTCAGATTTAATGGAACAAAGAGTGAGAACACATGAAACCATCCACATCTAATTTATTTTTCACAAATATTTAGTAAAATTTTAAAATAAAATAAAATTGATTTTTTTTAAATCAATATATTTTTTAAAATCAATTTTAATTTATTTTAAAATTTTACTAAAAATAAAAAAAAATTGTGAAAAATAAATTACATATGGATGGTCTCATGTATTCTTTCTCTTTGTTCCATTAAATCTGAAACATTAATTTGATCTAATGGTTATTTTTATGTCCTTCACCGGTGAGGGACTTAATAGCTCCCTCATCCTAGATTTAACCTGTAATTATATATTGTTTAAAATTTATTTAGATTTAAATTTTATATTATTTTTTCGTACGTGATGACTACGTTAAGAGTTTGAATTTAAAGAATAATATGATATTTTGAAATTCTATAGGTTTTATGATATTTTTTAGAGACCAAGTCATTCGATTTAACTGATTTATTAAATATATAGACTTTTTATGGAGACAGATTAATTCAACCAAGATATTCATTTTAATTATACGGTTTGATCAATGATTCAGTAGTTGGATCAACGAACCATTTACCATTTATTACTAAGGTTAATAAGATTATATATGTATAATTGTAATTTTGTAGAGTAGGGCATTAATAGTTGATGATTAAAGAGAGGAGAATATTGCACAAAATTGTAGCAAAAGGAATATGGTGGTACATAATTAATAAACCTCATAGTACATAATTAATGAACCAGAAAAAGAACAATTCACCTTTGAAGTAAATATTTTTACTATCTTCATTCCACAGTAACGGTTGTGTATAATGATGGTTTTCTTAAGTTATTTTAATTAATCATTTGTATGTTTTTATTATTATATATACTAATAAAATTATAAAATAGTAACTTCCAAGTCTTTACTATCTGTATGTTCTAATTATTAAGTATATAATTATTAATTACTAGATATATGTTTAAAAAATAAGGATTAAATAATTTAAATATCCTTCTAATAATTTAAGTCTTTCTATTTTTTTTAAATATCCTTCTAATAATCGATCATGGATGTTAAAGACTGCATATGTGTTGTATAAAGAGATTATAAATAAAATAAAATATTTATAAAATTAATTTTCAAAATATTCACAGCTTATTAAAACAAAATCTACGTTGTTATGAGAAATACAAAAATTCTACCGAAAGAAATTAAATTATAAATCGACTCTTAAAATTTATTTAATTCAACTAATACATATATCAACTCTATTTAATCTTTAAGAATGGTAACACATTAAATTTGCTGACAAAAAAATATTCATAAGCTCACAACAAGGATCATTTTTAAAGGAGTGTAGAAAATCATATCATAAAGATCCAAAATTTCTAATTATTTTATCATGATTAAACAAAATTAATTTCACGAAATCTCCAAATATTTAAGATAGATTTACACAAGATACAAATATAGTCATTAAATAAAAAATAAAACTTAATTAATAAAAACATTAATTAAACCCATGTTAAATTTCAAATTTTTGTAGACAATTTGTTGCATATAAATGTGATCAAGTACTTTTCCATACAAGAAAAGGATGGTTTTATTTTTTTGCATAATGGTAGCAAGAATGTCAGCATGAGTAGGCCAAGAGCCTGACATTAATATTAATGACCAAAAAATTTCAAGAGGGGAGGGTCCAAGCAAGGAATAAAGGGGTACATATCCCAAGAAAAACAAACTCTCATTATCCTTTCTGTCTTACCCTAGCTAGAAAGTGACACATCAACCCTAATTTCATGTGCAGGTAATCATCACCGATATTCACTGCCTCTGTCTTTCATGTCATTTTTATTTCCTTATTTTCTCTCATTTTTTTCATCTCTCATAACCCTCCTCACTCTCTACTTTTCATTATATATATAGCTTCAATATCTCATTCCCTCTCACACAGCTCTTACATACATGCAATGCAGCTATATTCAAGTTGAGTTGAGTTTCTCTAGGGTTCAAAACATGTCTTGTTTCATACAAGAAATGGTTACAGTTTTCTTCTTTTTCATGGTTCTTCAAGGTGGTGAAGATCAAAGGAACTTGCGGTGAATGTTATGGCGATATCTCTCCTGAGCTTATTCTTCTTATGTTTTTGTTTTATTATTTTTTATTTTTTAAATAATTTATAAGTTTTCTTGACCTTGCAAGTCCAAGAACTTCAATAATCTAGGTCAAGATTATTTATAATAAGTTTAGAATAGTATAAGATGATAGACCATCTCTTATATTTTAAATTTTTTTTCAATAATTATTATCATGTATGCTTCTTTCTCTTCATTTTTAGTTAGGTTTTTTTTAAGTATGTAATATCTTTGTATACAACAAATGTATTCATTATTTAATAATGATTATTTCATGATGAAAGAAAAGTTTTTTTAAGAAATGGTTATTTGTTAGATAGCTTTGACCTATATCGCCTTACTTTCTTTAATACTTCTTTAGTTTCTCTATCATCTCTAACTGGTGAGTTAGTCAGAAATCTTTTGAATATTATGTTTAATGTTAGTTTTATTATTTGTTTGCTGCTCCTTGTTGATGATATAGCTTATGTCACATGTAAACATTGTATATATATTTGAGAATATTAAAGTAAATATTCATAGTTAATACAAAACAAAATTTAGGATAATAAAGTTTATGATTTGTATTATAGAATGTGTAAAAAATTGGATTTGTGTGTTTTACATCGTTTAATAAAACTACTATATAGATTTTGGCATATGATTAAAGAATTAGTTAAATATCTTCTGTTGGATAACACTAAATTATTGTGTACTTGTAGTTCTTTTCTAATCTTGTAATGTAAACCATCTTCTTCTAATTGGGAGGAATCTCTTACTAAAACATGCTCAAAAATTTTTGTATCAAATTATAATTTTAAGGTCTATTGGTTCTGAATCATATTAAACAACAAAGTAACATTTTACTAGAAGAAATGTTAATCAAGAAATTATTTTCAAACTCAGTATTAACTGGTTTAAACAAAACAAAACGGGGTTCTAAAAACCTGTTTGAAATTGGTAAGAAATGGGTTGTAGCTTAATAATCGATTTACAAACAGATTTTAAAAACCCAAATTTTAAACTGGTTTTCAGAAAAGAAACAACTTTAGAACCTTTTTTTTTAAAGATGGAAGAAAAATGTCTAGTATTTTTAATGATGACTTTAGAACCCAAATTTAATTGATTTTGTTTAGACTTGATTGTTGATTTGTAGATGAATTTTGTGCCTCTGGTGTGTATTGCCCCTTACACTTTTGACTTAGTTTTCACTGAAGTAATTTAGAGAATATATAACGAACAAGAAACAAAATTCAGATTAGGGTATACAGTGTTTTAACCAAATTCAAAACTGGGTTAGGTCCTTTTTTAAGGGTTTCAGTGCAGGCAATAATGGGTCATGTGCACCGGTTCTTTTGCACATACCTTACTCAGGGCAGCACCCAGACACCTCTGAGACAGAAAAAATGTGTTCATGAGAGTGTAAACCGACAACAATGATTATTATTATGTTTAATAAATTCATTTTTTCAAATTATTACCAATGTCAATGTGTAACTGTGACGTGTTTTTGGAGTCTGCTTTATAAATGTATACAAGAGTTTGTATCAGTTACTACAAAATTAATTCCATTTTTATGCTGCTTTTAACATACTTATAATATGTAACACTGAATTTAGATCCCTACTTTCCAACCTGTAGTTCCTTTTGTCTTTGCTTAATTATAAACTAATTTATTTTATTAAATTTGACATCCTTAATTGGCAAAAGTTCAGTTTCTTAATTGATTGAACATATAGTAATCCTCAGCTAATAACTCAATAAGATCCCTAAAACCTATCATATACACTTCGATACTCTGTACAGTTTTAATGGTACAACAATTTGTAGCATAGGAACAACTAATACCGATTCAGCATTCTCTTCATTTTTTCTTGTATTTAAGCAGCAAGCACCAGCACTTTGATGGTGCCTTGACTGTTTGCAGTTAGTATGGTGGGGCGATCACTTTTCCAGCATACAGCACTGATGAAGTAAGATCCGGCCTCATCCTCCGTGTCTTCCATGTCTAGGGTACCAAATCTATGCCATGTCAGAGGCTTCGAAATTTCCTGCAAATGATGATTCAACTCTTAGCTATTTAAAAGACATATGCAAGAAAACTATCTGAATAATCAAAGATCACAAACCTTGTGGTAGACAAATACTTCATTTGTTTCACTGCCGCATGCAATGTATTCACTGCTTACTGTAAGGCCAACAAAGTTTTTCTCGTTTGCATGGCCTCTGAAAGTACGAACCTGTACACATACATTGGGATGAAAATGAAAAACAACATTCTAATTTAGAAAAGTACAAAAATCTACAAACTAAATGTAGAATGAATGAAGGATAACTAGAACAGCAATCAAACCAAAGCAATAAACTATTTTTGTTAGATTACATACTGGTAAGTTTTGCTTCACATCCCATAACCGCAGTGTACTATCTGTTGATGCGGATGCAAGTTCATCGTTGGACAAAAATTTCACGTATGAAACAGCTTTCTTGTGCCCAGTGAAAACATGGACTGGCCGGCTAATATTTCTCAAATCATAATAATGGATGTGATGGTCTGCTGACCCAACCTGCAAAATATTTTTACAGAATAAGTCGAGCTAAAATAAAAATGAATAAGTAAGATCAAAATGTATAACAAATTCTTGAGAAAACGATATAAAAATGTAATATTAAGAAATATTGCTTTGAAATACTAGTGAAGCCACGAGATGGCAGATGACTGATAAATTACAAGGTGATAAACAGATGGGATCAAATTTTGAGAGAACTAAGTCAAGATATTCTCTACCAAGTATTAACTGAATGAAAAGGAACATACTGCAATGTAATTCCCGGATCCAGGATTATACTTCACGCAACATATGTTTGCTTTCATGTCTATATTTAGAACACTGGCCTCTTGATTTGTACACCAAACTTTTACCTGCTCAAAGTATACAGATATTACAGTTAGTTAATCACTTTCAATAATCAAAACAAAATTAGAAAATGTTATCATTTGATCACTTATCCGTTCAGATAATACCATTTGGGAGCAAGTGAAAACAATTAGCATGCCAATATATTTGAATTTGTGCAAGTAAAACGCAAAAAAATTGCAAACTCTCAAATGACAAATCAATAAAGATGAAGTTAATCCAACAAGGATTCAGAAAGAGATTACATAGACTAGGAAAATTTTCAGAAAGAGATTACATAGACTAGGAAAATTTTCAGAAAGTACAGACACATTCTAGTGAAATTGGTGATATTTTTCTAAATAAATGTTAAAGATTACCTTACAATCATCACTACCAGATACAAGCATAGAGGGATCGGTTCTTGAAAAATCAACACTCCAAGCACGCTTTTCATGCTCTTCATATTCCATTAAACTCTGCCAAAAGAAAGTGATAGTCATAAAAAAAAAAAAAAAAACTCTGAAAAACAGCGGGTATATAGACCAAACAGATGATACAAGAAAAACTGTCCATTTGAGTCACAATTACCTTTCGAGTGGTCACATCCCAAACAGTTACGATTCCTTCATAATCACTACTAGCTATTTGGTTCTTAGCATATTTGTTCCAACTCAAGCAACTAAGTTTTGAACGTGTAGTCATCTCCACAACAGGACAATGAGCATCTGTGGGTTCGTTCACGACCTGAAAAGCAAAAACATAGGGAATGATCTTTTTATATTCGCTTTGGTAACATTACAAGAGTGAACTTGGTAGGGAGAAAAATGAAATCAAAAATTAATTTCCAAAAGAATAAACCAGATGAACACCAATCAGTGTATTAGTAAATACTCGAGGAATATTTATAGTGATTTGCGGAGCATGGAGCTTCTGCAGAGAGGATTTTCTCCGTCAACACAACCACATATTGAGCAAAACCCTCGTATAGCTATGTTAGTTAAGAAACTCAGTTAGTTATGCTGAGATAGTTGAAGAAACAAGGCATGTTACCATTTTTTTTACATTAAGGCATGTTACCTATAGACACGGACAGTTGGTGAGAATTAGAAGTTAGAACGGGAACTAGGGAGAAGGAGAAGCTTGGAGCTCTTGTTTAGTAAAAGCAATAGAACAATTGCATCCACTTAAAGTACTACTTTCTTTTATCTTCTTTTGACTTCAACCACTAACCCAGCATTACAACTTTTTCTGCATTAGACTCCATCAGATACCCTTTTGACTAGCTTAAGGTGTTACATCTATTTAATGTCTCTAATTAAAGAGATAAACACAAAACTTACATGCTTCAAATGACAAGGAATCTAATGTTTTAACATAAGAGGATCTATCTCATTGAAGCATTTATCGGACATAATCCATATATAACACAAAAATGTTACTCACCTATTAAAAGAAAAGAAAATTAAAAAAAATGATATTAAAATTTTAGAAAAGTAAAGGCCATCCATCTTACCGCAGAAAAATCAAAAACTTTGATACGTCGGGAAACTCCAGCAGTAGCAAACAAATCATCATCACGGTCGAACTCTATGCTGCAATACACATGGAGAATCCGCGCATTCAGTAAAAATGCATTGACAATCAAAGTACTTGTATAAAAACATGTGTGTCCATAAAATTCATTTCATCAATGCAGTACCTAATTCCTCGAGGCAGCAAAATAAAGCATATTAAATAAAAACCTATTTGTTTGTTTGGTGTAGTTACCTAACGTTCTTATTTTCATATAATTTATCTCCAGCATGAAATGCAAACATACATGAAGAGGGAGTTACATGAAGAGAGAGTTTAGAGTAAGTCCCATATGTAACGTAACAGTAGATCAAGACCTAAAACTATATGATGATAAACATGATGACAAGGCCACTAGGGACCAAGTATTACATTATATAATTGAAGATTCATCATCATGACATTTCTACAACTTAAAGACTAACAGTCTAACACTCATATCCAGACACCACAGTTCATTGGTGCAATAAAATTAATACTGCACAAGAAGTCATAGTAGGATATCAATGTACTGATCTACAAGAGATTTTGCAGTCTTAGATGGAATAAATTCCGGCAAAATAAGGACCTCAACATTCGACTGTTTTCAGAGTGTCTTAGCTACAATCATGTGGGGCCTATTGCACCTCTAAGATGTCCTGTTATATCCTATGTTATTCCAGCCGTTACCTTGGCACGGAACGGCACAATCAAGAAAACTGCGCTAGGCCGTGCAGGTAGACATAGATGGGTGACTCGGCCGGAACATCCGTGATAATGGGATTGGATTCGAAACAACGCCACACTGAAATGATTGGGAGCTCCCGCACCAGCCGAATACGATATTACCCTTAAATTTTTAAGGAGCGCAAGGTTATTATCGGCATTTGCAAGTATCTTTTGCTTAAAAATTGACGCTTTTATTTCTAATTATGAATACTTCATGAATATCATGAATTTTGAGTAATTTATGTTAGTTTTTTAACAATTGTGTTACTTATCATTAACTATATTAGTGTCCTTGTTACTAAAATAACGCTTGTTCTGCTCCCTGCTTCCGGTCCGGTCCATTTTTTGGGTTACGGTCGCGCCACTATCCTCATTATCCATCCACAAATATATAAGAGTGTGTGAACTCAAAGGTGTACAGAGAAAAGAAATTGCAAACTAAAAGGTCCAAAGATGAAGAATGATGACTTTTCAAGCTAAACGAATGTTTAGAGAAGTGATGATGAAGAACAATGAAGCACCGATACTCTAAAATCTATGCCGTATCGTATCTGACACGTATCCGATACGCCGATACATATCGAAGGAGTATCCGAATATTTTTATTTAAAAAATAAAAACGGCAATACGTTGAGATACGCGATACGCTTATGACAGGTCTCCAATACTCTATGGATATGACTAGCCTATTCATATTTCTAGAATATGAATCAATCTTCCTCATCCTTAATTATTGTTTTTTCAACTTTAATTACCTCATCACTTTCATTTTTTCTATTACAAGAATCAAACTTTTTCTTTAATTACTTTACTTACAACTTTAATAATTTTGTCTTTTCATCATAATTCCTTGATCAAGTTTTTGTTGGAGAATCATTGAACTAATGTTTAATTTTAATTTTTTTATATACGTATTTTAAACATATCGTATCCTAAAATTTTCAATGACTAACGTATCTCCGTATCGGATACGTATCATATCCAATACCCGTATCGTGTCCGTGCTTCATTGATGAAGAACATAACTCTTCGAGTATGCCAAAATCCCTTAGCCTAACCTAGCCAATATTTAATGAAAGGGAAAACAACAAAAGAAAGATAAAACCTTTTGTCTCAACAAAAAAGAATCAGATGTATCTCTGATCATGCACATTATTACAGTATAGTGAAAAAATAACATATTACAAACTAAATTAAGAACACATCCACTGTTGACTAGCATTGCTTTGAGGCCAACCATAATGCAGTAACTGGCAATAGCTTGGAATGAAAACGTTAATTACTTTATTTCTTTAAAGCCAGGACTATAGACACAAATACCAGATGAATATAAAAAGTTCCATGGGCAATTTCATAAAATAACTCACCTTGAAACAATGTTGGCTGAATGAAATATATCCCCGTGTCTTATTTCTGCAATGACTCTCAATCGGCTGTTTCAATTGAAATTCGACATAGTCAGAATTGTCCCTTTTCCCTTCGATACCAACGATAAATGAATTGATATTTCAAATGTCACGAAAAAGACGGATAGTAACACCTGTAGCGTGTGAAAGTAGTCAAGACAGACTGAAAATCATCAAGACCACAACTATAACCTTCTCGACTTATGAAATTTGTATCCCTTTCCTGTTGGCCATGTGGCTTATCTGCTGCTGCTTGCCGTCGTTTTTGTAGATAACATTCTTGTAAGTCATTGAACTGGACCAAGGGAAGGAAATCAGATGTGATTCATAGAGGGAGAAAATAAACCAATGATACAGATAAAAATCCAGTAATAGAAACAAAAAGACAATAATAATCACATAATCGATATAACTTTACATTCTAATTATTCCTTTATCCTGTTATGATACAAATTTTTGCTGGAAAAAAGCTTTCCTAAACACCCATTAAAAATTCAGAAAAACATAAAATAAAATAAAAAATATTCAAGCACAGAAAATTAAACTAAGATAATAACCTGTGTATGCACCCTCTTCTTTCTAACTAGAGCAAGACCCGATTGATTTATATACTGTGAATCTGATCCATTGATGGGATCTCTTCTCTGGATTCCATGCCCATGAGAGCTGATTTGTGACTTTCCATCATTTTTCTTAGTATGGCTCCCTGAAGACAACCCTCCTCGAAGATTTAAAGGACTAGATGCGAGGCCACTGCTATTCAAGTCCAATGATGAATGCCGTGATTTTCTTCCACCAGAATCATCAAGCATCCGCAATTTCACAGAGTACCTGTCCCGAGCACGATACAAGTCCATTCTATGTTTCTCCACAGCACCAATGTCCTCCTTTATGAACTGGAGATCAGTTTGCACCTACAGATGAAACACCATTTAATCGCAATAAGTAGAAATATATTCAACAAAGAAATTTGTCTAAGTAGTACAATAAAGACCACCACATTCAAAACGGGGAAAGGAAAAATGGAAATATAAGTAAGGACCTATTTGGTTTGTGAAAATGTTATATGTTTTCATTCGAGTTTAAATTAATTATTACAAAAACATTTCCATGTATTTTTAAGACCAGATAGACTCTTAGTTACTGAATAATAATTTAGTCAAAAATAAAATAGATAGATTGCATCCAACACACCTCCTTCAACTCATCAACTTTTTGCTTGCGTAAGCAATGCAAGAAATCTAACAATATTTGCATATTTCTCTCAGCTTCTTCTTGTTCCATTTTTCTTTTCTTCTCAGTAAGGAGTAACAAAAGGGTGTCAAGCTCCTTCATTGTCACTTCGCAGCCCTGTTTCAAGATTTAAAAATTAAAAATATATATGTATCACAGACCAATAAAAGCATCAACAAGGATCCATACATTACGTGATACAGAAATATGTAAGTTTAATGTAAAAATAGAGTAATCTACAGTACAAAAGTTGTACATATTCAAATAAGCTAATAAACAAGTAAATCTCCAATATAATGATAGAAATTGGTATCAATTGATAGTATTGATGAATAACCACTATTTATTATAGATAATCTTTGAAGAAAGGGTTCTCAGATAAGAGATGATTCACACAATTACACACTTGAACAGATAATAGAAGTTAGACAAAATTAACCAAAGTCAGTTTTGGCCTTCTCGGCCTCTCCTCCTATAGCAATCTCTACAACAACCAAGTCTTTACCAATAAGTGAGGTCGGCTACATGGATCAAACGAGTGCATAATGTTCTATAATATAACATATCTCTATTCAACTTATTAATTTCTATATTTTTCTTGATAGAGATCTTTTATAGTTTTTCTAGATTTTTCTCAGCATCTAGTGATTTGACTATCATTCATCTGATTCACATTCCTTACTACATAATCTACTGATTTGCTCTCTCAAGAATATACATGTACTCTCCTGCCTACTCTCCTCACATAATAAGAGGTAACGTATGTATAATTAAGATCCTTTCATAAAATAAATTAGACAATGAAATCTGACAAGACTTAAAACTAATATTTTGGTCCTTGATCTAGTTGCATATACACAATAAATTTGCAAGAATTATATAACATTACAAATGTTAAACACCAGAACAACTTCCTCTTCCATCTTCTTCCTAGTTATTCCGTGTTCCAAAATGCATAAACAGATGCATCAAGTGAGAGGATTGTGTATTGTTAGAGATCAGGAGAACAAGTGATAGCCATTGAATCAAAATGAATAGTTATGAAAGACATTTGTTCAAAAAAATACACGGAGTTGTCATAATGGTAATGGTGACTTCAACATTTATGAGATGCACTTATCCATTAGAACGGAGAATGAAGAACCTTGTTCTCATTTTACACTAGGCTTCAAAAGAAGTTGGTATTGCCTATTGCTGACAAGGACAGCCAATGAGCAATAAACTTAGTCAGTGGTGCAAGAGAAAAATAAGATTATTCTTAACAATCTACTTTGATCTAATGCCTACTATTTTATTTAATCTTCTCAACAAACTAACTATTGTAAATTAATGAATCTACTTATATTTCCTCTAACAAGAAACTGTCACTACAGGCATTATGGTATTCCTCCAGCGCCCTTAAACTTTAGATAATAGTCCAAGAACAGGGGAACTATTAGTATAATTCCTCAATGAACTCAAACTAAATATTCATTATTCGAAGAAAAAATAGAAGCAACAACGAGCTATTAAGTGAAAACAAAATCAACAACAACAAAGATATAGGTCAATGCCAAAAAAATTCAATCCAAAACTAGCGAGAGTATCACCTACCTTTTGTACTGACTGCCGGAAATGCTCCACAGGAGAAGCCGTCTTTGATATTTGACGATCTGATGTCTTTTTTAGTAGCTACAAATTTGGTACAGAAACCGTTTAACAATGAGCTGCATTTCGAAGTAAATCAATTCAAGATAAAAAAAATACTCAAATTCCACACATAAAACTATACTACCTTAAGTCAGTTACATTCTCAAAGAGTTCTCACGAAACGCAAAATTGAAAAGATCTAGAAACCGAATTCATTACTAAAACAAGAAGTTTCTTAAAACTTAATCTAATCTCAAACGCAATTTCAAAACCGAAATATCACAATTCGGAACACAAAACATCAATTAAACTATAGCAATTAAGCATGCATTGCTAAATTCGTGAAGAACACAATAAGACGAATTGCGATGGGAACCTTATCGAGCAAGAAGTTGGGGAACAAGTTACTGTTGGTGAGGTAATGACCACAGCAAGGACAATCGCTTTTGTTCCGGAGATGAGTGATGATACACATGTAGCAAAAGCTATGGCCACAAGCGGTGAGAAACGCGTCTTTGATGATCTGCATGCAAATCGGACAGAGGAAGTCCTTATCTAGCTCAGACATGGTGGGAACCGGAAGAGCCTCGCCGGCGGCGGTGGTGTCGGTGGAGAAGTTTTTGGAAGGTTCTGGTTTCACTACTGCAGGGACTAGAGGTCCTACTGAGTGCTCTTCCATGGTGAGGTTTAGAGTGGATGTGGTTTTGTTGCGAGAGAAATGGTTTTGACGCGTGTGGAGGTGGTGAATTGGGGTTGATTTTGATTTTGCTTATGTGTGAGAAGAAAGGGGATTTAGGGTGGAAGAAGGTGGGTCCCATTAGTGTGATGTTTGTGAGGGTGAGAGAATTCCACGTGATAGCTTGGATTTCAGAATTCAGCTCATGCGAGAAGCCACATCACAACATGCTGGCCTATTATGAGCACGAAATTCCCCATCCGTTTTAAAATGACTTTAATTTAATGTTTGTGAGTTTCTTAATATATACTCTCTCCATTTTTATTTTGGTATAATTAGTATGTAAGTCTCGTAAAATAATTTTGAATTTTAATTTAAACCCACAATAAAAAAAATATTTTATGTTAATTCCGTAATATTATTTTTGTTTAAAATTTTGATCCATTCCGTTGATTATTGATTATTGTATTTTGCTGTTAACATTTATCACTGTGACAAGTCAAATGGATATTGAATCATCAAATAAATTAATAAAATATTATTTAAAACCAAAATTTTTGTTAAAAGTCATTATAAAAATTAATTAATTAACAAACTAATTTATAATAACTATTTATGAATTTATATAAAATTAATTTACAATAATTAACTCAAATTAAATTACAATAAATCAAATTAAAAATCAAATTTACATAAATCAAATTAATTTACAATAACTCAAATTAAAAATCAAACTTCTACAATCCTATGAAGATCTGCAAAAAAAAAAAATGTTCATTCATCTATTACCTGTTATGTCCAAAATCTTCTCTTCGTCGTCTTGTTCATGTGATTTTCCCTTCAGAGCAACATAAAATCTATTATTTTCAAAACCTGGCAGAGCATCGAATTGAATAATCAGAAAAAGATTAAATAAGTTATGATTACAACATAAAATCCAGAATCATAGAACCAAAAGAAAACAATATCAAAAAACATCAACAACAATATCATTTAGAATCAAAAGAAAAACTTATTTGAAAGACAAAAAGATGAATTAAGAAAAAAAAATAAGCTTTTATATTTCACTTCCATAAGAACTACCACTTCCACCATATCCACCGCCATAACCAGCATACCCATAACCTTGATTCCCATATTCAGCCGCTCCACTAGGGGATTGACTTGTAGTTGCTAAATCAGATCCAACACCACCACTTGGAGAACCCCAAGAGCAGTGTTTCTATAACTAATCCAATTGGATCTTATCACTCAAAATAAAAAACGGAACACCTTCTACCCACACCTGCGGGAAGTGTTTCGATACAAGTAAGTCGGTTCATTCACTCGAAACCAAAGACTCATGATACCACTGTTGGGGCGAATCTGAGGGGGTCAACGAGGGAACATTTCTACTTGGGACACATATTTGTGAGAGACACACAACATATCCACTTAAAACCTTAAGGTGATAGGTGTGTGGATTCTCTCACTTATATAGTATTCAATCTTCATTTTTTTTTTAATTTGCATTTTTTTTCTCAAAATGGTAAGAAGAATACAACTCCCATGAGTGAGAAATTAAACTATAATAAAAAATGAGATTTCTTTTTGTTTTTTTTTGTTGGCAAATTGATATATAAAAAAAAAGTAAATAAAATTAATAAAAATCAATTTTGTCTAAGCAATGTGATTTTTTTTCCTTCCTCTTCAAGGAAAATATGTATTATTAATACTAAATAACTACACGATTGATTTTACGAATTATAATTTTTTATATAAAAAAAAGTTAATTTAAATAAAATAAAAATTTTGATGTAAATAAACACAATTAGGGTGGATACTATAGACGTGGAATTGGAGTACGCGAAAACGTATGATCAAGCGGTTGATATTTTAACGAAGCCTCTCAAGCTCAATTATTGTCAAGTTAAGATATAAGGTAGCAAAATCAAGTTGGAGGTGGGTGGGTAGGGGTGTAAAATATTTAAATTGATTTTGGATTTGTTAGTTTTTGGGTCTTAGGAGTTTTAAGCCCAAAATTTGTGTGGTAGTAGATCCAATTTCTAGAAGCACATTTTAGAGAGAGATCTCTAGAAGATAAGGATTAATTATGATTTTTGTAAAATAGTGAAGAAAATTATAGATAGTGATTTATAATCATTAGATTAAATTTAAGGTGACAAAATTTTAGTCGTTAATTTAGGAATGACACTAATATAAATAGAGGTGATGTACTTGAGTAAGTCAAGTCAAAATTATAAACACTCAAAAATATAAGTAGTCTTTCCTTTTCCATAAATTTTATATCCTCTCCCAAATACTTAAACACTTTCTCTCCACCTAAAATTTTCTTCCAACGCATAAAATTTTTAAAAAATTGATAAAATCCAAAATTTTGTTTGCTAGTTCACCTATCATACAATTTTGAAATTGTCAGTAAAATCTCATATAGACATAACATATTTCTAAATTGTTAGGGAATATGCCAACAAAATTTTTAATCTTACCGAATATTTGAATATTTTAAAATGTTCAATATGGTACCGGCGATTTAAAAATTTTATTTAAAAATATATTTTTATTATGTATTGAGGCCAAATTAAAGAATATGTGAAGTATAGGTATAATTGAAGAAGTGTCTTTAAAATTCTCAATAGTAAAACTCCCAAAATTCTCCCGATTATCTTAAGATTTGACTTTTAGTAAGAAAAATCATCTCTTGCCACACCAGACAAGGGAGATTTTATTCTATCACCCCCACATTTGACGTGGCACCCCCACATGAGACAGATATTACTTTTATGTACTTAATAAATATTTTTAGATTTTATTTGCGTTTTTGGATTTTTTTTTAAATAGAAATTTATGATAAAAACACATTGATTTTTGATAAATGTTCGAAGAAATACTAGATTTTTTGAAATATTTTGTAATTTTCAGATTTTTGAAAACTATCAGTTGTTCATATTTAATTGGCAAATTTTTTTAACACAATCGAATTTTTCAAAATATTCGATAAACTACAACATTTTTTAAAAAATCCAATAGTGTTAATATTTTTTCTTATGAATATGAACTAATGATTTATCCAAAAATCCGAAAAATCACCAAAGATACAGATTCTAAAAATCTGGTATGTTAAATTTATTTTAAAAAACCCTAGTAAAAATGCATACTTAATTTTTCTATTCATACCGGATTTTTTCAATTGCACAAATGGATTTTCGAGACAAGGCCTTGTTGGATAAAAGGGCTCATGTCTATTAGGTTTCATTTTTATAAGATATATTTTTCACTATTTAAAACACTTTACTAAAAAAAAATTAATTGTTATGAATTGTCTATGTAAATGTTTTTACACACAATCAGTGTATCATAACCATTCAAAAAGATTATTTTTTAAATAATTAAAATCAAAATTAAATTGTAATTAAAATTTAATGATTAATTTACAGTATAAAACTGTTTTACACTATCGGTGTATACTAATTAAATTTTAAAAAAAAACTTTATACATTTCTAAAAAATTATATTTAACTTGAATATATATAACGTTGGACTGGTATATGTGTATCGTATTTTTTTTTCATGTGGTAAATTTAATCTTAAATACTATTTAAAATATACTCTTTAATGTATTATTTAAAATTTATTATATAAATTTGATCTAATAGTACGGATTTTGTATAATTTTCATAAAATTCGTATAAATTTTAGTTGATAAGATAAAATATCTTAACATATTATTATGTTATTAATAACGTATCATTTTTTTCTTACACAACATAAATAACATATCTTAGATAAATATTTTTGTAAGATTGTTGTTTTTTATAAGTGCACCACGTTTCGTATTAAGAGCATAATTAGTTTCATTTTATAGAAATCTGCATGATTTTACTCAAGTTATAGATCAAATTTGAAAACCATATCATATAGAAATCTGCATGAATTTTTTTTTCATAAATAAATTTATCCAAATTAACGTGATTCAATGTATTGAACTATATTTAGCCATTAAATATTTTCTCTTTTTATATCAATTAAATTAGTTGATGTTTATTACTATTTCCTTATATATTGTCTTGTAATTTATCTCATTTTGTTTGTATATTGGTGATTACTATATATCATTTAAATATCAATGTTTCACATTTTGATTTAGCTAATTTATGACATTTTTTTGCACATCATTCTCTTTCTTGTTATTTAGATGTAATAACCATTGTAAAATAAAACTATCGGAGTGTTAATCGGTGATGTTTTTTCTAAGAGTTTTAATCTCTTACATGTTGATATATGAGGACCTTTTTTCCATCCTTCTTTTCATGACCATAAATATTTTTATTGTACTCATTTTTTCTAATCAAAATTCTATATTCACTTATGTAGAATTGAAGTAGGAAAACTGTTATATATCAAGAAATGTTGTCTTTAATGCTTATCCAAGAGGTATGAAGAGTTATCAACACTTGGAAGTAAAACTTTTATATATATTTGTTTAAACCAAAAGAAGAAACACCAAAAGAAGAAACATATATTAGAAAGACAAAAACGGCAACACAATGGGACCTAACCAAAATCTCTTAAAAAATAAGTCTATGTTTTGGGATGTCAAGTTTGTCCAACAAAAAATCTTTGTTAATATCACTATGCACATCATTAAACAAATTGGTAGTTCTAAACTTGAAACTGGCGGTGGCTAAAGAATTCGCGCAACTGTTTGTTTCCCTAAAAATATGAGTAATCATAAAATTTATGTTAATAGTGGAATTAACACAATCTAACCATCTAGTTCTAATCTTCCAAGGAACAATATTAGAATTCGAAAAAGCCTTGACAACAGTAATAGAGTCGGATTTTAACCACAAATTATTCAACTTATTCTTAATATACTTGCACTTTATCCAATCACGACTCGGGGGCTACCAAAGAACCTCGACAATTTTCTTGACTTTGGACGGATGAATATTGATGTGAAACCTCTTGAGGATACAAAAGTTCTCCATATTTGAAATTGGAAAGTTTGTAGTATGGTTACTGACAAAGGTGGCATCAACTTCAACGCGTTTAACGCATGATTTCCAATGCGTTTTTTGGTTCTCAAATCTAACCAGGTTACGAGCTTTCCAAATTTCAGAAATTATACACACCATGGCAGCTTTAAAAGAAACAAGAAGTTGTTCCGACCAAGGAGGATTAACGAAAATCAAACAATCCTTGAGGCAACTTAACCGGCCATAAATATTGAACGTGTCTTTGAGCCACTTCCATATAGGGTCCACAAACCGACACTCAAAAAATAAATGATCAGAAGATTCAAAATGTTTGCAACAGAGGGAGCACATAGACGTATGCGAAAATCCTCTAATGATCCAGTTATCATCCGTCGGTAATTTATTATGCAAAAGACGCCACAAAATCAAAGATTTCGAAGGAGGAATGCAAGGATCCCAAGGAAAGTTAAAACCACTTGTTGTCGGAGGAGTATTTGTCATGAATTTGTAAGCAATTTTGAAGTTAAGATCCCCGTTATCGGTGTCAGTCCAAACAAGCTTGTCCTCCCTCTTATGTGAGGGAATATAACAATTTGAGACCTGCGAATGAAGAGAATGAACAACACTTTGCAAGCTTTGAGGAAAAGACTATTTGTTATCCAAAATATAATCAGAAACATTGAAGTGCAAGTAAGAGTGATATTTGGGATGAATACCGAAAATATCGACCAGAAGAGAATTAAGCCAACAGTCCAGCCAAAAGTTAATACTTTTGTCGTCTCCAAGCATCCATCTCGAGTTATCCATAATCATGGAAAACTCTGATTTAACATTACACCAAATGGAAGAGCGGATATGATGAGTAATACAATGGTTCCCCCTTAAAACCCTGTTAGCAAGCAACCTAGCCCATGACGAATTCTGTTGAACTAAGTTCCAGCAGAGGGTGAGATTGACAGCCTTATTCATAATAGACATTGATCTAATACCTAGTCCACCATCTTTAATGCTCTTACAACACTTATTCCAAATCACAAGTGACAATTTTCCTCTTCTCCAAATCACCATTTCATATGAAGTTATGCATCCAAGTCTCGATATTATTGATTAAACCCTTAGATCAATTGTATATAATGAGAGTGTGCATTAACATGTCATGAATCACCGATTTCACCAATTGAATTCTACCGGTCATAGAAAGGAGATTGGTTTTCCAAGTCGCAAGTTTGAGCCTGATTTTGTCTGCAATAAATTGAAAATGAATACTCTTGGGTCTACCCGAAAAGATACCTAAAGTTAAATTACAGTTTTGATTTCTCTATTATATCATACTCACATAATCAATCCTTCAATTTTATTTTAAATAATTTTGATTCTTATCTTCATTATTGATAAAAAAGAATATTGATGTGTAAAAAGAAATGCAATATTGATGTGTAAAAAGAAATGCAATAGGTGGCATGATGATGTGGCACGTGACTCATTAGTTTTCTTTATTATCCAAGTCAATAAATAAATAATTATTAATTTTAATCTTTTAATTTTTCATTGAGATTTTCTTAAAAAATTTATATATTTATATGAAAATTAATTAATATAAAGTTTAAGTTAAAATAAATTATTTGGGCTTCTGGCCCATCTCTTCAACTCATAAATTGTCAAACCAGAGTTTGTGTCATATATTCAAAATTAATATTGTCCAAACAATGTGGGACATATTTTTAACAATAATAGAGTTTTAAGATTCTTATGTGTGATATGTTATATCTTTCCACTATGTATCCATGGTGATTAAGCAATATAAGTCTTTGTTTCACACACCTTCAAGTTATCATATAACTTTGGTATTTCATCTATTATACAATAAACTAAACTTGACTTACCTGATCCAACAGTGTCCACAAACAACAACCCTCATACTATACTATCAAAAAAACTCTAAGATTTATGTTTTTCACCTACTATATGATTTTTATCATAAACATAAAAATCATCTCTTGCCACACCAGACAAGGGAGATTTTATTCCACCACCCCCACAGTTTTCCCTGGCACCCCTACATGAAATACTTAAAGTAATTTTAGTAATTTTAGATTTAAGTAATTTTAGAATTTTAAAGAAGAGTCAGTTTCATAAGTTAAACCCACTTAGTAAACAGATTTAATGCTTTTGACTTTGACCAAGTTGTTGATTCTGCTTTCCACTTTAACATAAACTCTTTATTCCATGACTGTATATATATATAGTAACTAACTATATATTGTTTGTGGCTTTGAAAGTCAATGACTATTACTCATCATGGTGGCAGTCTTAAAATGTTGGTGTGGAATCAGGTGAATCATTCAATGTATATTGCATAATACAAGCTACCTGATAAACATATTTGTAATGTAGTGTTGTTGTAGAAAAGGAGATTGTGGCCAAACTTGAAGGAGAAAAAGTGTTTTTTTTATGGCTAGTGTTGAAGCCAGCAAGGTGCATAATGTATGTGTGTAATAGTAATTTTTATGATACTGTTACTTGTTAGTATTTCTTTTGTACTGAAAGAAACACAAACTTTGCATGTGGTTAAATTGTTTATGATCTCCATATCATTCCAATTCCATAAAGAGAAATTATGTACATTATAATAGTGTAGTTATTACTTTGAGAAATGTTTGATTACTATTTTCGAGCTTAAAATCGCAGGTATAAACTATTTTGCAAATCAACTTTTATTTTGAAAAAAATATGTCTTAAAATTATTTTAAAGTTGAACAATATTATAAATTTGTTATTAGTAAAAATGGTATCATTTTTTTTTCTTCTTAATTTTCAAAAACCAAATACCTTCAAAATCTATTTTAACTTTTTAGTTTTTAAAACTCAAAGAGAAAATAATTTTTAAAAATAATTCTATAAAACTAAACCATCAAACAAGTTTTATGATATTTAAATTTTACAAATTGAAAAACAATTTTTTAAAACCAAATCAAACATGTTTTAAGTCTTTATTATAAGTAGGGGAAAAAAGGATAATTTTTTCAATTGTGTGAATGGCTTTTCTAGAGAGAGAAACTATGTTTCATCTATAGGATTGTTTGTTTCTTCTGTAGTCATGGCTTGGACGAAGGTTGAGAATCGAAAATTTATTAACAGGTGGGATGTTTTCTCATATGGTGGAGGACAAAAAATTGAAGGCGTCGAAAACATTAGTTCTATCTTTTTCTCGGAATTTCCTGATCGAATTCGAGCTAGGGATATTCATGTCCTTTTCGGGTGTATTGGTAATGTATTTGAAGTTATGATCTCTCCTCGCCGAAACAAATACGGTAAACGGTTCGGCTTTGCAAGGTTTAAAGATGTGGAAGATATTAGAATTTTGGGAGTAAAACTTGATAACATTCAGATCGACGGGAAGAAAATACATGTAAACCCTCCTAGATTTGTCAGGGGTTTAGCGGAGGGAGAAAAGAAAAATTATGTGAAGATGAACCATGAAGCAAGTAAGGTGGGGTTGGAAAATAAGCAGAAAGAGAAACAGATAAATCAGAAAAATCATTTCCATTCGAACTTAGTTTCAGGTGATTGCTCTTTTACGGATAAGTTGAAGAATCAGAAGGTTTCAAAAGCTGACGTTGACATTAGTTTCAACGCTAAAACAGAAGTTTTGAGTAGAATGAGGAAAGCTTTTGTGGGCAAGACTTTTTCTCTAAGTATGCCATATAACATGCAGAACTATTTTAAAATGGAAGGAGTGTTTATCATCAAGGTAACTCTTATGGGATCAAATTTATGTTTGTTAGAGAGTAGGGAAGAAGGAGCCTTGGAAGAGTTGCTGGAGGACGGATCGACATGGTGGCAAGAATGGTTTTCTGAGGTTTAGAGATGGAGAGAAGAGGATGTTGATGTAGATAGGATTATCTGGGTCAGAGTTTATGGAATACCTTGCCATGGATGGAATGATGATTTCTTTGAACTTATTTCTAATAAACTTGGAACTTTCATATGTACATATGAGAATACATCAAAAGGAACAGTGATGGATGTAGCTCGTTTTATAGTGAGAGTACAAGTTGGTTTTGTTCTTCAAGAGACTATGGAAATGGAGATAGACAAAATAAGGTTCTTGTTATGTTTGCGTGAGGATTCATACGGACCTGTTAGAATACCTCCGACCAGTATAGTTGAAAACAAGATGAGTTCATCTTCCTCGGATGACGGTCAGCTCGATGATGAAGATGAAGTTAGACATGTTTATGGGGGGAGGACCGGTTAATAGCAGGGAGGACGGTGAGAAAAATGGGTTATCCATTGATCATTTGGATAAGGCGTGTTTTGGGTTTTCTGGCACAGGAAACGAGAAAGTGATGGCAATGGAAAAAGGGGATAGCCCAGGTTTAAAGGTCTATAGCCATAACACTACCTTATCTAGGGTGGATGACTCCTTAAGTAGTACATGTGGGGACAGTAGGGTGGTCAAGGAAGTAGGTGGGGGCAGAAGGTGAGTTGACAGGACAAAAGAAAGAAGGATTATTTGATGAAGCAATCGAAGTAATAAAATATGCTCGCGTTGAAAATTGTGACGCTCCAGCTATAGGTGAAGACAATATATCCTCATTCATTTCTAGCAGGACCACTCTAGCGGGGCCCACTTCAACATACGTGGCTAACGAAGGAGGCACAAGGGGGAAAAAGATTACTCATAATTCCAATTCCTGTTTATTGAAGACGCGTGAAGCAAAAGGAGGGGGTCTTGGAAGGTACTAGTAATACGTTGAAAAAAGTCAAATTCAGGAAATTAATTGGCATTGGTGGTACTAAAGCTGATATCAGTTATACTGGAGACAGCAAGGCGTTTAAATTGGGGAAGACTCATTTTCTAAAGGGAAACAGTAAAAATTCTGGTAGCAGTGGAAATGATGGAGAAAATTCTATCAAGTCAGGATTTTATGCCAACAACCCGGAGGAATCTGATATAGTTTGAAGTAACAATCGCTTGTGGGATAATTTGGAATCAAATATTGGAAGCAAATTATGGGAGGCTATTTCTAATTTGGGGATAGTGTCGAGAGATGTTAAACAACATTATTTGAGGATTTTGGAGGAGATGGAGAAACGGGATAAAACTAGAAAGTGGGAAGGGAATACGGTTCAAAGAAATCGGAAATGATTATTGGTTCTTTTAATATAAGGGGGGTAGTAGTTTACTAAAGAGGAAGAGGATTAGCCATATCATTAAGAAGGGTAGGGCGGATATTTTTCTCGTGCAAGAATCTAAAATTGAGTAGTTGTCTGAGGCGGTTGCAAAAAGTTTTTCGTCTAGGGAGGATATCGGGTGGTCTTCTTCCGGATCCACTAGGGCGGCGGGCGGGCTTATCATTTTGTGGAAGGAGAGTAGTATCAAAGTTATTTGTAGTTTTAAAGGTGATGGGTGTTTAGGAGTCAAGGTGGTTTTGAGAGAAAACTATTATTATATCATCAATGTGTATTCCTCTTGTGATATTAATCTGAAAAGATCTCTTTGGAGTAGGTTGATCACTTTGAAATCCATGTTCATTGACGGTGAATGGTGCATTGCGGGTGATTTTAATGTGATTTCTTGTGAGAATGATAGGAAGGGAAGTATGAAGGGGAGCCGTAAAAAGGAGATGAAGGAGTTTTTGGAGTTCATTTTGGACATTGATTTGATTGATGTTCCGTGTAAAGGCAAGAAGTTCTCTTGGTTTAGTGGTGACGGATCCTATATGAGTCGTATAGATCGGTTTTTACTATCGGAATGAGCTATCGATAAATGGGGAATAATGGGGCAATTCATAGGAAGTAGAGATATCTCTGATCATTGTTAGGTGTGGTTGGTGGAAGATTCATCGAATTGGGGGCCGAAACCGTTCATTGTTGACAACGAGTGGTTCAAAGATAAGAACTTTCTTCCTTTTATGGAGAAGGAATGGAAAGGTTTGATGATAGAAGGAAGAAGTGGTTTTGTGTTAAAAGAGAAGTTGAGATTACTTAAAGGCAGTCTCCGTAGGTGGAATAGGGAGGTTTTTGGTTTTTTCGACTTGGAAATTGAAGATACTGTTGACAAAATCAATGATGGAGATGCGGCGGCCGAGTTGATTTGTGGATCTCTTTCGAAGGAGGATTTAGAAACTCGTAAAAAGGAGAATATGCGATTTTGGTTGAATCTTCGGGTCAAGGAAAACTTCTTAATTTAAAAGGCTAGAATAAAGTGGTTAAACGACGGAGACAACAACTTAAGGTACTTCCATTGTGTAATGAAGGAAATGAGGAGGCGAAACCACATAGGTTGCATTAATTATAGTAGAGGTGTGTTAGTTTCGGTAGAAGAAGTGAAGGAAGAAGTGAGAAACCATTTTGCTTCTAAATTCTTGGAAATGGATGTTAATATACCGACTTTGGAAGGATTGGAGTTTAAGTCTCTCCCTCTCTTGAAGATCATAGTTTTTTAGATAAGCCATTTTCGGAGGAAGAAATCAAGGGAGCGGTTTGGGGTTGTGAAGGCTCCGAAAGCCCAGGACCGGACAGGTATACGTTGTTTTTTTATTAAAAAGTGTTAGAAGTTCCTCATATTGGATTTTCTCCTTTTCTTTCTAGATTTCTATGATAAGGCGACTATCTCCAAGTCTATTACCTCTTCGTTTCTTACTTTGATCCCTAAGTTTGAGTCTCCTTTGGGTCTTGATGATTATAAACCTATTTGTTTAGTTGGATGTTTATACAAGATCATTGCTAAACTTTTACGGCTAGGTTAAAGGAGGCTCTTCATTCTCTCATTTCCAAATGTCAAAGTGCTTTTATTACGGGTAGACAGCTTTTAGACGGAGTGTTGGCAGCTAATGAGTTAGTGGATTACGCTTGTATAGAGAAGAAAGTCGTTTCGCTTTTCAAAGTGGATTTCGAAAAGGCTTATGACAAAGTTAGTTTGAAATTTCTAAGATTCATGATGAGGAAGATGGGATTTGGAACCTGATGGATGAGGTGGATGGAAGCTTTGATTTTCACTAGTAAGATGTTTGTGTTGGTGAATGGGAGTCCGACGAAAGAATTTGTGGTTGAAAGGGGTTTGAGACAAGGAAATCCTTTATCTCCTTTTCTTTTTGTTTTGGTTACGGAAGGGCTTTCCATGTTGGTGAGGAGATCGGTGGAGATAGGGAATTTTGCGGGATTTAATGTGATTCACAATTGCTTTATTGACATACTTCAATTTGCGAACGATACTCTTCTTATTGGACATTGTAGTTGGAATCATTTGTAGGCTATTAAAGAGGTTCTTAGAGGCTTTGATCTTGTCTCGGGCCTTAACATTAATTTCCATAAGATCAAATTGATAAGGATAAATACCACTTCTACCTTTCTTGAAGCGACGGCTTTGTTCTTGGCTTGTAGAACGGAACCAAAAGAATTCAATTTTCTAGGTATTCCCATTGGCTCTAATCCTAGAAGGATCTCAACTTGGACCTGTAACGCCCAAAAGAATTAATTATTATTTTTAATATTTAAGTATTTATTGTGGTTAGTAGGAATATTTACTGTCGTAGTTAAATTAATCGATAAGTCGGAAATTTAGTCGAAAATCGTAGAAAGTATTATTAGAATTAATTATAATAGTTGTTGTGTTAATTTAAGTAGTGGGCTTGAAACCATGTTTGGATTAGTAAAATAGGGGGTATTATGTTAGGCCCATTAGAAATTATAATAGTTTATTAGTTTATTAAAATAAAAATAATAGAAGTTATATGAAACCAAAAAGAAACAGAAGTGGGAAGTTAGAAAAAGGAGGAAGAAAAAGAGGAAGTAGAACTGCTGCTCAAAGGTGAGAGAACGAGAAGAAAAAATTCTGGAATCCGACTGTAGAGCAACCTTCAATCCAATCTAAGGTAAGGGTGGGTTCGATTCTTATAATCGGGAATGAATTCCAATACTTTAATTTGGGTTGATTTGGTAGTTAGGTCGATATATCTTCGTTGATTTTGTGGCTGTTTTGGAAATCTAACATCGATTAATTGTGTAGGAGTTGTGTTGAGATGCCACTGAGTTATCAATTTGCAGATAATATAATTAAAATACAGATTAATATATTGACGTAGTATAAAAGGAAGAGTAAAATTTGGAATTGGTTGTGAAAGTAATTAGAAGTAGAAGGGATTTTTTTTAGGAATTATTTTATGAAAGGAGAATGAGGACTTTTGGGTGGGGCCCACGTGCTTTGGGATGGCGCACGCCATCCTCCTCTCCCATCATCTGTGGCGCAGGCCACATGCAAGCAAAGGGAGTGGCGCAAGCCACTAAGGGTGGCGCGGGCCACACTAAATGTGGCGGGGGCCACAAGTTAGTGGAGGTCCTGTAGCCACTAACTCCAAAAACCATTAATTAATCCAATTTTTCCAGTGTTTTAACATAATATTAATTAATGAATTTCTTAATTAATGTCTTAAGACTAATGATAATTTTTCTACATATATTTTAATATTGTATTAAAATAAAGTACAAATTGTATTAAGCGAATTGTTTCTGCCAAAGCTATGTCTATCAGTATAATGAAGAAGAACAAAATAACAGTAACTTAGTTAGAATTTTGACAGAAACTACAAGTTTAATAAATTAGTAGAAACAGTGGCAATAGCATGAATTCTAGAACATATAACTTTTAACAGAGCATAGTAAATTCCAGTTTTGCAATAAAGTCGTATTAATCGCAGAAAGTAGAGAAACAGTATTGAATTAGTCGGTTTAGCCGAATTAAGCGAAAAACTTAGTTGTCCGGAATTTAACGAAATTCGTCGAGTTAAGTCAGGTAATATTATAGTTGATTTTGATGAATTATTTTGTTGGAATTATGTTGTGAAATGTTGATACAGGTATGACTGAGTTGTTAAGTGGTTCCGTTTACGAAAAATGTTAAAGTTACTAAGTTGTAGGCTTGTTAAGCCAAAGTTGAATATAAGTTGAGTATGTTGTAAACATTGTCGTGTTGCTATTATTGTTATGTTGTTGGAGTTTTAAAGTCGTTTATGTCATGTAAATTCATATGCATTACATCGGAGCCGTTGCTCACACCACGTTAGCCTGGATTGGCAAAAGTTGAAAGTTGAAGGCATATGCCTTGATGCCTCGTTAAATTGGCAGATTTTAAGTTGGGAGTTTTACTCCGAATGGTACCGCATGCATAACTAGTCGAGTCTCATTAGAGTTGCATTCTTGTTGGTGTGTTGTGTTGTTATTTGATTTAATTTGTGAAGTGGTATTTGTTTACGATCCTTATTCACCGTATTGTTTTTCATATACTAATTATAATAATTGTAACTCACCCCTTCTGTTGAATGTTGTCCTTATGTGACAACGTGCAGGTAATCCTGAGAAGTAGCTGGTTACCGTTGGTCGAGTCAGTGGTCAGTCGCTCTGATACGTAGCACTCGGGGGGATTATCGCATGTCTGCTTGTTTATCTTTAATTATTGCTGAATTTTAATTGTTTGAAGGATTATAGTTATTTACTTCTTATGTTAAGTCGTTATTATGTTGCGTAAAGATGCTAAGAATTATTTTATGAATCCGCTGCGTAAGATTTATGAAGTTGAACTATTGAAGTGAATGACATTGATTTGTTGAATTAAGAAGAAGTGTTACGTTTTTGTTATGACTTCCTTAAAGTGGAAATTGTTTAAAGTTGAATATGTAATATCCCATTTGTAGAAAATTTGACGACTCTGATTTTGTTGTTATAATTCGTGGGTAGAAAATGGGGTGTTACAGGACCAACCTTTTAGCAAAGTTTAAAAAACATTTGTCTAGTTGGCAAGGTCGGTTTCTTAGCTTTGGAGGTAGGGTAACTCTTCTTAAATCGGTTCTATGAAGCTTACTTATTTTCTATTTATCCTTTTATAAGGTCCCGGTGAAGGTTTCGAGGGAGATAAACAAAATTCAAAGTAATTTTCTTTGGGGTAGCTCGAGTGTGAAGAGGAGGATTCATTGGATCAATTGGGAACTATTTGCCTTCCGTTTGAGAGAGGAGGCTTGAATATTAAATATATTGAGGTGTTCAATTGTAGCCTCCTAAATAAATGGAGATGGAGGATTGCGGTAGGATCGTATGAATTGTGGTTCAACATTCTTAAAGCTAGATACGAAGATATTGGTTTGTATGTAGCGGGGGTGATACTAAGAATCCGCGGTGGAAAACACACTCTTCTTGGTGGATGGACTTGTTGTCCATTTCGAAGAAAGTTTACGAAGATGAGTTCATGAAGAATTGCGTTTTCTCGATTGGAAACGGTTTTCACACTTCTTTTTGGAGGAGCAATTGAATGGGGGGAAGGGAGTTTAAAAGATTTGCATTCGTCCTTGTTCTCGATTTCTAATCTTAAAGATGTTTCGGTGGCGGCAATGGGAGGATGGAGGGATGATAGATGGCAATGGGGAGAGTTTGGTTCTACTAACTTTTTTAGTTTTTTTGCAGGTAACTTATATCACCCTTATGATACTGCTGTTTCGGAAGATGTTTCTCATCCCATGGAGGCGTCAAATCTAGTGTTTTTTGACGTAGATTTGTTCTGCTTACGCCAAGGGTTTTCTTCCCGCAACATCCATTTTATGTCAACTCAGAATGTCGTCAACCTGCTGAAAAATGGTGACATGTACTGGCACGTCGTGTTCACCCTCTTGGAAAGTTCCATTGTCGGAACTACTATAGCCCATACTGCTGTCTGTTTTGATGCTTTGCGCGCAGGTATTACAGCTGCAAACGTATCAGTTGCGGCCTATGCAGCGACTGTTCTGGTGGTTGCTGCATAACGTGTTCGGGTCGAAGGAACAACTGTGCAGGTTCATGATGCAGTTCGGCGCAGATTCTGCATATTTCTCACGGACTTTTTGATTCGTTTAAGCATGCTGGCCCATACATCAGCGATAAAGATTTTGTTCCTTGGAACCTTGAAGATGATGCTAGATTTTCGGTTCATTCATGTTACTGAAGGCTTTATTCTTTACGTATCCCCAACGGCCCTTTCAACAGATTTGACAGTGTCTTTTCAATGGTTTGGAAGTCAGAGGCTCCAATGAACATAAAGTCTTTCGGGTGGAGGTGTTTGTCGAACAAATTATCGACAAAAGCTTCGCTTTCTTGTAGAGGTATTGTCTTTCCTTCTTCGGACTTAAAGTGTAGTTTTTGTCAATCGCATACGGAATATATAAATCATCTTTTCCTGGATTGCGCAGTGGTCAAATTGGTTTCGGCGGAGATAGAAGATTGACTGGTTGTTTCGGTGGGTGCTAGTTCGAGTTGTAAGGAAAGCTTTTTAAATTGGCACTCTGTTTGTAAGAGGAATCGGATGAAGGCGGGTAGAGTAGATTTTGTTTGGTTGACCATCTTTTGGGCCTTATGGCATTTCAGGAACGACATAGTTTTTCGAAATTCGGGATGGAACGTGGTAGACATAGTTTTGAAAGTGAAGTTCCATATTTGGCGGTGGACGTTCATAGGAAAAAATTTCTTCTTCCAATTGTAATCTTTATGAATTTGACAAAGCCCTTTTGATCTATTTGTCTTAGATTTAATTGGCTAAAAATTTCTTCTTTTTTATTTTGAGCAGAGGCCGCTCTCTTTTATATCAAGTGTGAGTACTTTTTGCGCTCTTTATCTTACTTATAAAAAAAATTATAAATAAGATTTTTCTTTTATAAAAGAATTGATATTTAACTTTAAAATTGACTAATATAAACGACCAACATCATCATTCACTTTTTAAAAGTCAAACTAAATCTATTTGTATATTTAACAAGATTTAAATCTTATTTTTGAAAAGAACATATAACAAGATTTAAATCAAATAGTTTGAAAGGAACACACTTGCAAATTGCAATCTTACTCCTATCATAGGCTTACAAGTAGACTTTTGAAATCGATCAAACTTTAAGGTGAGTCTTAAAAATATCTAATCTCTTTTATTGGAGGAGATTTTCATAGCTAGTGGCTTTTAAAAAGTTTTATATTCCACAACCCTAATATATAGTAGTAATTAACTATTATTGTTTGTAGCTTTTTCAGGATTCTCCTCGTAGAAGCTAGAGCTTTAGTTGGCTTAGACTTTAGATCCATTAAGAAAAGGAAATATTATTTTATTTTTAATTAGTTACTTCACTCAAAACATGCATTGTCTAGTGCAACTTTATCTTAATCGGTTAATCTTTTATATTAATTCATTTTTATTTACAAAAATATTTTCTAACTTATTATTTATCATCATATAAATTAATAATTTATTCATAATATACTAATCATAAACAAATTATTAATACTTATAAATTAATAACTTTTTAAAAGAAAAAAGTATCGTATATTAATATTAAATATTAAAATATCCGATAAATAGTACTTTATTTTTATAACAATAGTCTTAAGAAAATTATTGCTATATTACTGATTGCAAATTTAAGAAGATGGTTAGTTTTAAATATTTTGTTATCTTTTGTTTCGAAATGGCCAAATAACTCAAAGAAACCGATCCATATATTGAAGACACAATCTAATTTTTTTTTCTTCAAGATGAGCGATGAACAAATAACTAGATTTTTTTTTAAAAAAAAAAGATTGCATACAAAATTTAGACAAGTCAATCATCATCAACCATTAGATTCAATCCGAAAATCAATGGCATTATGCCTCAAATCAATTAGGAGTAATTTTAACCGCTCATTTTGTATGAGCTCGTTCATAATGGATTATTAATATTTTTTAATTTATTAATTTTGAATGTACTTACAAAACATATTCGAGAGCTAGAGTATATTTGGTAAAACAAAAAACAAAAAAACTTTTAGGTTATAGTTTATAGTTTTTCAAATCATATTAATGAAAAAATTATGTTTGATAATTTTTTAGTTTATAGTTTTTTTACTGGCTTTTGATATTTTTTTTTTCAAAAATTATTTGAAGTAGCTTTTGAGCTTATGACTTTTTCTTCCATTTATACTTTCACTATTTTATCAAAAACTCATTTTTACCTTTTTATATTATTATGATTTAAATTAAAATAATTGTGTTTTAGTTAAGGGAATAAGAAAAATTAATCATTATTTCTATCGAACAATTCATCATTCATTTTATTATTAATGGAATATTTTGATTCATCACATTAAATTTTTTTTATTACTTTTAAATTATTATTTTAATTACTTATTACTTGAGTTTTTATCATTGATATATTATTTTTATAAATATGATCATGATAACTGAATATATTGATATTTTTTAATTTATTAATTTTGGATGTACTTACAAAACATATTCAAGAGTTAGGGTACGACAATTTATTAATTTGTTTTTTAGTAGACATATTTTGGCTGCCAAAGTATCATCAGTGGGAACTTTCAATTGTAACAACTTCCATACAAAAATTGATTTGGCAGTAGGAATGCCTCTGTGCCAAATTTGTTTTGCCCATCCCGCCTGATTACCATGATTAGTTAAGAACAAATAGGTCTATTAAAGATTTAAATTCTCATCATTAGAATGAGCCCAAATCCTTTGATCAGTAGAAGGGCCTACAGGAATCTGCACCTTAGCAAGAATACAACTGAGATTAGGAAACCAGGAAGATATGCCAGGGGGTAAGTTCCAGGTGAAGTTATCCAAAAATTCAGATACAATGGCATTGAGTTTCTCGTGAGAAAAAGAGGGAATTTTCAATTGTTGAACCAAAGGCTCACCACACCAATTAACAGTCAAAAAATTGATTCTACCACCATCTCCAAGATTCCACCAAGAATTAGAAACCAAGATATTATAACTTCCTTTTATACTAAACCAAATGGAGGAGGATATATGGTAGTGAATAAGTTTGTTATTCCTCAAAACTCTTTTTCTGAGCAACAGTGCCCACTGGCTGGAAGAGTTAAAAAATTCACAACATTTTTTTAGATTGGATGCCTCATTCACTTTAATCAAAAATCTTATTCCTAGCTCACCTTCCTTGATTGGTTTACACACTTTATTCCAGGCTATAGTGATGAGTTTCCTCTTAGAGATATCCCCGCTCCAAATGAAATTTCTAATACATTTTTCCATTTCTTTAATCAAGCTGACATGCCAGGAATAAATTAACAAGTTGTACATTAGCATATTATGGATGACACTCTTAACTAGTTCCACTCTACCTGTCATACTCAGAAGGAATGCTTTCCATTTAGACATTTTAGCTCTGACTCTATCTAAAATGGCTTGAAAATGAACCAATTTTGGTTTTCCCCTAAAGATGGGGACACCACGATAATTGCAGGGAAGTTGTCCTTCCATAAAACCAAAAGATTGAATGAATCTATTTATTGTTGTAGAAGGAACTAACCCTGCATAAAAGGTGGACTTGGATGGATTAACCATTTGACCAGAGCATTGCCCATATCTGAGGAAAATGTTCTTCAAATCCTCCGCATTGGAACTATTTGCCTTGCAATATAGCATTATGTCATCAGCATAGAGTGTATGAGATGGAACTGTATAATTACTAGGTCCCCTGATGAGTTTCAGCTTGCCTTCATTAGCCAAATTGGAAATTGCTCTACTCAGGACATCCTTAGCAAGGCAAAAAAGGAGGGGAAAGAGTGGATCACCCTGCCTCACCCCTCTTTTGCAACTAAAGTACCCAACCTGATCCCCATTGACAACAATTGAAAGCATGGCTGATTGCATAATAGTTTTTACCCACCCACAAAATTTATCAGAGAAACCAAATTTCTGAAGAACCAGCAGCAAAAAAATCCAGTCCAAAGTGTCAAATGCCTTTCTTATATCAATTTTAATTGCCATATTTCCTACTAAGGAACTTTTGTTAAGCAGATTAATGACCTCATATGTAAGACAAATGCAGTCAGCAATAGACCTTCCTCTAATAAATCCTCTTTGCTCAGGGGATATGAGGAAAGGAATTAAAGGAGCAAGCCTGTCTGCCTTGATCTTGGAGAGAATTTTGAACTTGAAGTTAGCTAGAGAAATAGGTCTATAGTTGTCAACCAGAGTGGCATTTGCACATTTAGGAATAAGAATAAGGGAATTGACATTCCAATTAGGGAGAAGCCATCATGTAGCAAAGAATTGAGTAACTGCATTGATGGTGTCCTCTTTGATTATGTCCCAATATTGTTGAAAGAAATGACCCCCAAAACCATCTGGACCTGGGGAGCTATCTTTGTTTAAAGTAAATACAACATGTTTGATTTCATCAGGGCTAGGAAGAGATGTGAACAGGTTATTAGACTCTTCAGAAACAAGCTTAGGAATCACCTCTTTAACAAAACCATTCTCCAATGAATTATTGTTGTTATTGAAGAGCCCTTAAAAATGCTCCAATAAAACCTTAGAGATAGAACTAATGTCAGTAATCAGGTTTCCACCATGAAGAATAGAAGAAATTGATTTGGTACAATTTCTAACTTTGTTGATCCTATGGAAGCAGGTCGTGTTTCTATCACCATTGGTGTGCCAATTGACTTTTGATTTATCTTTCCAATAGATATCCTCTAAATTCAAAGCAGTTTCTAAGTTAATTTGAGTTGATTGCTCCTTATCAATTAGATCATCAAACCGACCATTTCTTTGGATCTGAGCTTGAATATCATCAAGTTTAGATGTGACATTCTTAAGAAGTTCATGCACATTACCAAAAGTGTCCTTGTTCCAAGTCTTGAGCCTTTGTTTAAGAAACTTAAGCTTTTGAGCAAGGATATACATTATACAACCATAGAACTTTAACTCCCAACACTTCTTGATCACATTAATACAATCACGGTGTTCCAAAGAACTCCAACACTCACCCAACTAATTTTCACATCTTAATATTTTTTTTTCAAAAATGAATAGCACATTTTAATTTATAATGTAAAATAACTTACTTTTTCTCAATTTTACCTTTTAATAATGACTACTTTCAATATTTAATAATTAATATTTTAGTAAAAATATTATTCTTTCTTTCATTTATTTATTCTAATATTTATAAAATAATTAACTAAATCACTCATTATAACCCACACTAACAATAATGAGGCATCACCTTTAAATATTTAAAAATGAATTGAAATTCCATTATAATCACTTTCTCATAAAATATTATTCATTTTACAAATCACTCCATCTTTATTCCCCTAGTATACCACTACCTTATATATGTTGATAGATGATGCAAAAACCACATCCTACCTAGCACCACCTTATAATTTATTAACCCAGTCAAAAACTGAAACAAAACCAATAAAATAATAATACTAAAAACAAAATTGCCGACAATAGAAACCCTGTCCCACCACAGACTTTTCCAATCAACATTACCACCACGCGTCTTCTATCTAACCTCCATATCCTTCCCCTTTAACGGCGACGATTTTCCACAAACCTCTCGATACGTCAATACTGTATCATGATTTTCTTGTCAGAGTTTCTGCATTTTCTGACGCTTTTACGTGAAATCACCTTCTTACCCCTCATTAAACTACTTCTACTTTTTGAATGACCAAAAGTTCTTAACAGTAGTCACTAAAAAAGAATGGCAATTATTAATTTTAATTGGTTTTGATAGAGTGTAGTTGAGTGTATTCTAGGGTGGGCGTGGTGGTCCATCGATAGAGAGCATGTCACATACTCTTCTTTCCTATTAGGTATACAAAAGTATTATTTTGGAGAATTGAGTTTAACCCAACACAATTCTAAATTGGTACACCATTCAAATAATGAAACTTCCACTATAGATTTCATTTTACATCTCAATTTATTATTTCCTTTTATTTTAAATGACTCTTGTTTTAATTAATAAGATTTGTTTTAAAAAAATTTGTATTATTCATAGTTCAATAGAAAAAATTAGCAACCAAACCAAAATTTTCAATTAGTGTATTTAACTTTCTTTAATGATTAAATTAGAATAAATTTTCTTTATTGATGATGTAGGTATACATTTTTTATTTCGGTTTAGCTTTATTTGCTTTTAATTTAGTTTTTCTCTCATCAAATATCAAATATAGACGTGTGTGTTAGAATCTACAACATCTCACTTGTTTATCTTTAAAGGGTGAATTTCAGCCACTAAGCTATTTGATAAATAAATAAAAACACTTTTTAAAAATAACATAACTCACATAATGAGTTTTATGCATCATCTGAAATTTCGAATGGATTTTATGTCATTTGTTATTGGTGAATTTAATCAGGATTTTGCTATCAATGTTTTAGGGGGAAAGACCGTGGGTGTTGGGTATATTAAATTTAAAGGTATAAGGTATACAGTGCGTATTAGGATAAGAACAAGACGATCATTAGTTTATATAAAACCTTTTATTTATGCATGACATGTAGTTACGATCTATTACCAATCATCATAAGAAATGATTAATAATGTCTCCCTCATAATAGACGATGGTATGGAAGTGAGGTTGGTCGTTTCTTCCTTCTGGAAAGCAATGACTAAAAGGTGGTTGACTTTTTTTTGGGCATGGCTACCATTCTGTGTATTCTCCCCTATCTGAGTTAAAATCATGAGGCTTTGGAATTTGAGTTATAGGCCCACTAGAAGAGTGACGACTAATCTTACATTCTCATCTTAATATGGTTTTGTATTGGGTCTAGTATGTGTTGGCACATTAGGTCTTTTGTTTTGGGGTTAATTAAGGCATATGATTTGCAATGTAATGTGAGTTTCATGGGCCTTTAGGTTTATATTGGTCCACAACCCCTATAGTATTGGGCATGGTAAGGACGGGGTGCTTAAAAGCAGTGTTTTAAGAACCAATTCATACCAATCAATTGAAAAATTCGAACCGAAAACCCGAGGGATAATTTGTCTAAATTGATTATTTGACCAGTAATTTAATCAAATTCGTGGAAACCTTTACGAATCAGCCAAAATCTGAAAAAACTGATGAACCAAGGGTTTCTGCAAACTGCAAGAGTTAATAATTGTTCTTTATTTTCTTCTTAAAAATTAAGGTTTCCAGAGATGATGTATATTAAGTCTGAATAAGTTGTATTTTCCTTAAAGGTGACAAAACAGGTATGGCCCGCTGAGCATGCCTGTTTTTCCTGCACTTTTATGTGGGGAGGGTCAAGGTTTAATACCCACACTCTCTAATATGTTTGTCCCTCCCCGTCCTATTTTTATGGGCTTTTGAGGATGCGGGCATTAAGATTTTTTTTTTCAATTTTAGGCATACATTTTTGAAAAGGTTAAAGTTCGTTGCAAGGCCATACATGATCATGCATCTTTAGGATAGACTCAAATCTTAGTGTATTAAGAAGTCAAGGTCATTAATGGTGTTTCTTTCGAGGAAGTTTTCGTCTCACTGCAATAAAATAACTTTGACGAACTTGGTCTTGTGAGGGAATTTCATGGCTTTGTGGATGGCATTCAGGGCTCCAATGACAAAAGTTTAGAGAATTTTTATTCGCTGATAGCAGCTTATGATCTTCTAGTTTCTCGAATAAGCCAAGTTATCAGAAGGAGTTCAACAAGAATAAGGAGGAACTCAAATAAGACAAGGAGCTCATGTAGGCAGCGAGAAAGAAAATGGACTTTATTATTAAGCACATTACTGACGTCCAAGTTGATTTGGAGAATTTGAAGAAAAAGTTAGAGAATATGGTTAATTGTCCTGCCCAAGCATACAATCAGAAGAATGAAAAAGCTTGCGTTCGTGGAAAAAGAGATCAAGGTTCTAACTAATGGGATAATTATAGCTAAGAAATATATAGAGATGCTAGATAAGGAGATTTATAAGTTGGAACTCAATGGTGTAGGTAAGTATCAGGAAGATTTTGATGTTTCTCCCAAGTAAGTACAACTTTTTCACCCCTAATGTTGATGCTTGTGAATTTGAATATTTTAAGTTTATAAAGGATAAAGTATTGGTTCTTATGTAGGTTTGGTTATTTGCTTTTGACCTTATGTTGTTTTCATGAAATATTTTTACATATTGATGAGCCTCTAGTGCTCTGTAATACTTTAATTGTGTTTCCCTTCTTTCCTTTAATGTTTGTTAGCATGTTTTGTTCTCTGATTCCTATACTAAACCTTATGTATTAATCATTGATTGTTACTTCATATGTTGAAGGACTACGTTGATTGTTGTGTTGTTTTTTTTCCTTTTCTTGTAACTATAAATATTTCTCTTTGGTTTATTGTTTCATTCTTTATTTTTCTATCGTATTATTAATCTATTTCTATTTTTGGTGTTTAGGGGAAGTGTTTGATGTTCATTGTTGATTGAACATACTATTATTACTGCTATCCATAATGGTTTCAAGAATGGGGTGTTGATTAACGAGGAACTCGTATGTTCTAAGATATTTTTGAATCAATAATTGTGTGAAAAAAATTAGACTCCGCAGTTGACTTATTACCAACGAAAAATAAGAAATAGAGGTCCTTTTGAAATATTACATATCGTCTCTCTTAACTCTAACTCTAACTAGTTTTTTTTGTCCTATTTTATTGGTGTTTTATTTTCTTGGGTCGACAAAGATGTTTTTCTAAATGCCTCATTGTTTATATTGTCCAAGAGGTAGATTTTTTACCCTTGTGGGCGTTAAGGCATGGAGGAAATTGTACACCTTTTACCCTGGTGGCTCCGTAGAGATGTGGAATTTGAACATCCTTTGCTTTGTTAGTTTTAAGGAAGGGTGGTAATTGTTCATTTTTCACAATGGGTTATGTCGACGGGTGGAAATTGATCACCTTCTAGGGTTTAAATACTACTACAAAATATACCTTTGGTAACACCATTTTACAATAGCCGTTTAAAAAACCATAATAATATCTCATTTTCACTAGCCTGATTTTTTTTATTGAAAGACATTTCAACAAAGTTCATAATAAAAACTGTTGTGATGTATGAAAGGTTAATTGCTTCGATTCCCAACACCAATTTTTTATATTTTTCATTACAAAAAGGGCTTGTCCATATCTTTTTAAGAGTTCATGTAAATACTTAAATTGATTTATAAAGTTTTTTTCTTTTATTTGATGTATTTGTAGACCTAGAAAGTAACAAAGTTCACTCATCATTGACATTTCAAAATCATTTTATTTCCCATTAGAAAATTCCTTACACAAAGATCCGTTAGTAACACCAAATATGATATCATTAACCTAAATTTGAGAGAGTAAAATTTCAAGGGGGGTTAAAACTTATATGTTTTGATAAAAAAAAGTTGTATCGACCTTTCCTCTTTGAAAATTGATTTTTAGTAGAAACTTGCTCAAATGGTTATACCATGCTCGAAGAGTTTGTTTTAAGTTGTAAAAAACTTGTTTCGGCTTGAGGATATGATTAGGAGAAGATAATTTTTTAAAGGCAAGAGGTTGATCAACATAAACTTCCTTTTAAATGTAAACTTATGAAAACACTTTCTTCACACCCATTTGAAAGATTTTAAAATTCATGATGCAAGAAAAAACAAGAAGCGTCCTTATACTTTTATACTAGCTACATGGGCATATGTATTAGCCTTAAAGTTGATCAATACATACAGTTATAGTGATGATGGTTTTAGCTTTAAAGTTGTACTATACCTTTTAATTATCATTTTTGGCATGTAAATCTTTATGTTTATTGAGGGTATCTTATGCAAGAATACTATTTGAGATTGATATCGCATAAAAACCCAAGGAAAGTATTATAATAAAAAATAATGAAGGGAAACAATTTCGCCATCTAGTTGGGTATTAATGGAAACTGGAGTATTGTGAGTTGTATCAAAAGGTTGGTCATCAATGCAACAAAAAGGGCCAACAACAAATAATCAAGGAATGTCGTGTAAAAACCCCTGAGCAACCAGAGAAACCAACTTCGAATAAAGTTATAACATCCACAACATCATATGACCAATTGAATGATACCTGGAAGTTGGTCAAGACTAATGGGAGAAGCAAAGAAAAAAGTGTAATAATAGAGAATACCCCTAAGAAATTTGATGAAATCACTTGTCAAAATGGATTTGAAACACTAAGGATTTAGAGGGATCTTTTAGTGACCAATGACAAGGGATTTAGAGGGATTTGAAACACTAAGGATTTAGATGGATCTTTTAGTGAATAAAAGAATTGACGATAAAATCAAATATTCCGCGCCTCCATTTAAATTGCAATAATATTGATTCTTGAAAATATAAAATGTCCTTAAGGATGTTCCCACATGCCAATAATTACAATAAACCCTCATAAAGACATAGGCCTAATTTGCCTCTTAGATTTTCAAATTGATTTGCATCCAAGGCCTTTGTGAATACATCAACCAACTGTAACTCAGTGGCAACATGTTCTAACTTGATTACTTTATCTTCCACAATATCTCTTACGAAATGATGTCTAATATCAATATGCTTTGTCCTACTGTGTTGGATAGGATTCTTGGAAATATTGATTTCACTGAGATTGTCACAATATAATGTCATGACATCCTGTGTGACATTATATCCAGACAACATTTGTTTCATCCACATAAGCTGAGAACAATTGCTACCAGCTGCTATGTACTCAGCCTCTGCAGTAGACAGGACACCCTCCAGATGTAATTTTCCTATCATCTGCACTACCAGCCCAATCAACATCACAATACCCAGATAAGACAAGATCACTCCCATGAGAATATAACATGTCATACTCACAAGTCCCATTCACATATTTTAGTATTCTTTTGACTTGATTTATGTGAGAGACCTTAGCTTCTGCTTGATATCTGGCACATACTCCAACAACAAAAGCAATATCATGCCCGCTAGTTGTAAGATAGAACAAGCTGCCTATCATGTTTCTATACAACCTTTGATAAACACTTACACTTTTTTCATCTTTAGTCATATTAAGATGAGTGGGAGCAGGTGTTCTTTTGTGGCTGACACTTTCCATCCCAAACTTCTTGACAATGTTCCTGGCATACTTGCTTTGAGAGAGAAAGATGGAATCTTCCATCTGTTTAACTTGCAAGCCAAGAAAGAAAGTTAACTCTCCAACAAGGCTCATTTCAAATTCAGATTGCATTTGTCTTACAATATGTTTAACCATCTTATTTGACATCCCACCAAACACTATATCACCCACATATATATGAGCAATCATGATCTTTCCTTCTTCATCTTTGACAAAGAGAGACTTATATATTCCTCATTTCCTGTAACCATTCTTGATGAGAAATTCTGTTAATCTTTCATGCCAAGCCCTGAAAGCTTGTTTCAATCCATACAAAGCCTTTCTCAACCTGTAGACATGATCTGAAAGGTTTGGATCAACAAAACCTTTAGGATGCTCCATATAAACTTCCTCATTCAAGTATCCATTCAAAAATACACTTTTCACATCCATTTGGAACAATTTGAACTTCAGAATGCACGCAACTCCCAATAACAATCTTATTGATTCAAGTCTAGCTACAGGAGAAAATGTCTCATCAAAGTCAATGGCTTCAACTTGAGTATATCCTTGAGCAACTAGTCTGACTTTATTCTTGGTTACAACTCCTTGTTCATCAGATTTATACTTGTACACCTATTTAGTACCAATAACATTGGTTCCTTCAGGTCTTAGTATAAGTTCTCATACTTCATTCCTTTTGAACTGCTCTAGCTCATCTTGCATAACATTGATCCAAAATTCATCAGTCAATGCTTCTTTAACATTTTTAGGTTCAAACTTTGATACAAAGCAAAATTTAGAGATGACTTCCCTTGATCTAGTCACAACTCCACTGTTAGGATCACCTATAATAAGAACTTTAGGATGGTCCTTCTGGATTCAGATGGAAGGTCCCTTGTTTGTTGATTTTGACTCAGATTCTGAGATAGATGGATTTGGATCACCTTCTTTATCAGTAACTTCAGCTAGAGTATCAAAGAATGTTCCAACATCATATGTGACATCAACTTCTTTATGTAGATCATCAATAATCACATTCATGGATTCCATCATGACTTTTGTCCTAGAGTTGAAAACTCTATAAGCTCTGTTGTTAGTAGAGTAACCCATAAATATGCCTTCATCACTTTTGGGATCCATCTTTCTTCTTTGTTCTCTATCTTCCAGAATATAACACTTATTACCAGATACATGAAAGTATTTGACATTAGGTTTTCTTCCCTTCTAGATCTCATAGAGAGTAGTAGGAGTTCCCTTTCTTAGAGTGACTCTATTATGAACATAACAAGCAATGTTCATAACTTCAGCCCAAAAGTACAAAGGAAGTTTCTTGGCATGAATCATAGCTCTAGCTGACTCTTGAATTGTTATGTTCTTCCTTTCCACAACTCCATTTTGCTGAGGAGTAATGGGAGAAGATATTTCATGGCTGATTCCTTTAGATGAACAGGATTCAAAAAACTTTTGATTCTCAAATTCCTTTCCATGATCACTTCTAATTCTGATAACACAACTTTATTTTTCCCACTAAAGTATTTGACAAAGGTCCTTGAACACCTCAAAAACATCAGATTTCTCTTTAATGAAATTTATCCGAGTAAATCTTGAATAGTCATCCACCACTACATAAGCATACCTCTTTCCACCTGCATTGGACCCATCAAGTACACGTGTAACAACTCAAAGCCTTTAGATGTAGTAAGATGTCGAATCTTTGGATGTGACATCTTGGTTTTCTTGCCCACTTGACATTCACCACACACTTTGCCTTCATCAATCTGAAGCTTAGGAATTTCTCTTAAAACTTCCATAGTAATAACCCTTTTCATCCCTCTTAGATGAAGATGACCCAATTTTTGATGCCATAATTTAACTTCATCTTATTTGGATATAGAGCATACAAATGAGTAACTTGAATATTGATTAACCTAGAGATAACAGTTATATCTAGACCCGACTCCCTTCATGATTACTACCTTTTCTTCATTTGTGACAAGACATTATGATTTGGTGAAGTTGACACTAAATCTTTGATCACATAGCTGACTGATGCTAATGAGATTAGCAGCCAACCCTTTCACAAGTAATACACCATCAAGATTTGGAACACCTGAACACTTAAGTTTTCCAAACCCTTTGATTTTTCCTTTAGCTTCATCACCAAAAGTCACATAACTGGTAGAATGAGGTTTGATGTCAACCAACAAATTTTTTATTCCAGTCATATGCTTAGAACAACCACAATCAAAATACCAATTCTCTTTAGCTGATACTTTAAGAGAAGTATGAGCTATTAAGGCAACATTCTTAGGAACCCATTGTTGTTTCTTGATGATCATGTTTTGGTTAGGTTTGGGCTGAAGATTATGATCAGGATATCTATGAAGTTTGTAATAGAAAGGTTTTATGTGACCAAATCTGCCACAGTAATGACACATCCATCTTTGATAGCTTTTTCTTTTATGAGTTGATCTTCCTGTACCGTGATGTTGAGACATTGGTTTCGACATCTGATTTGAGACATCCTTCTTGAGTTTAGGTTGGTTTTTGCTTGAGGGGTTGTTCTTAGTACCATCAAATCCTATCCCAGACAGATCTCCTGCACTCCTTCCAGTATGAAGAATCTCATCTAGTTTTTCAGATCCATTGCTCAGCATTCTGATGGATTTGGTCATTTGATCAAGCTTGGCATTCAATATGGTGACTTCATTATTCAAGTTGGATATTATTGTTAGATGTTATTCCCTTTCAGCCTCCAGTTGTGTTATGATCTTCTTTTGCTTTTCTCCTTCTTGAATCACTTGTGCACATCTTATACATATCTTTCTATGAGAAGTAGAAAGTTCTTCAAAGGTTAACTCATCTTCATTAGAGTCATCATCATAAATACATGTCCCTGTCAAAATAGTGATATTTTTAGCTGATTCCTCTTTAAAGTCACTTTTAGAATTTCCATCAGACCATGAAACAAATATGCCTTTCTTTTGTCTCTTTAGATAAGTAGGACATTCATCTCTAATGTGGCCAGAACCCTCACAACCATGACACTGAACTTTTTTGCTTTGAATGGACTTCTCTTCAAGCTTTGTCCTTCTGCTAGACTCATTTGATCTGCTGATGTCAGATGAGGTGTTCCTGACATTTGGTCTTGCATCATATTCATGCTTTTCATAACTTTTTTGAACTGTCTTCTAATCAGGGCAATAGATTCTATCAGAATTTCTTCAGTTTCCACTTCACCTTCTTCCGCTTCTTCCTCAGTATTAGACACTGGGGCTATGCTTTTGCTCTTTGTTTCAAAAAAATCACTTATTCTCATTTCAAATGTTTGAAGAGATCCAATGAGATATTCAACTTTCATATTGCAGATGTCCTGTGCCTCCTATATTGCAGTCACCTTCATAGCAAATCTTTTGGGAAGGGATCTGATAAATTTCCTCACAAGCTTTTCATCAGACATTTTTTCTCCTAAAGCTCCTGAAGTGTTAACAATCTCAAGAATATTCATGTGAAAATCATGAATAGTCTCGTCTTCTTTCATTCTCAGATTTTCAAATTTAGTAGCGAGCATCTGAAGTTTTGACATCTTGACTTTGGAGGTTCCTTCATGAATGGTTCTGAGAATATCCTAAACCTCCTTAGCCAATTCACAATGATGCACCAATCTGAATATGTTTCTATTAATTCCATTGAACAAGGCATTTAGGGTTTTAGAATTCCCTAGATCCAAATCATCCTCCTCTTTTCTCCAATATTCCTCAGGCTTCAAAGTCTTTGATCCATCTTTCTCACCAATGACAGGATGTTCCCATCCTTTGTCTGCAGCTTTCCATGCCTTATTGTCCAGATATTTTAATAAAGCAACCATACGAGGTTTCCAATAATTTAGATCTATCCAGAATGGGTGGTCTATTCCCAAATCCTCCATCCTTGTCCATACTACCAAAAAATACCGCCCCTAAATCTCACCTAGAAAAACAGGCAGGATGCCTGCTCTGATGCCAATTAAAATTCTGGCAACAACAGATATTAGATGTCGAATAGGATGTTACGACATTAATATCTGACAAGGTTAAAAATAATAAGATAAATAAACAAACACAAAAGTAAAGAACACATGCAATTGTTAACCCAGTTCGGTGCAAACACATCTACTATGGGGGCTACCAAGCCAGGAAGGAACTCCACTATCAGTATTATCAATTCAGAGAAAAACCACTCAGTTTACCCTCTTCACTTAATCACTACCCAATGCTAGTTCTTTCTAAGAACTCCTAAATATGAGACATCTCTCACCCCCTCAATCACAGCAGTGATAACAAACACAGAATCAATAAAAGAGAAGACACACTTCAAAAACAATCATTGACCTTGCTTCAAAGCTTTAGTCAAGTACAAAACACTTTTGCTTAAAAGCTTTGAGTGGACAACATACAACTCAGTAAACCTATCCCAAAACAACCATCAACATGATAATTGTTTCGCTCACAAGAAAATGAACACACAAAAAAACGTTGAACACTTTAATCCTTATTTTCTATATCTTCATACTAGGGTATTGCAACCTTTAAGTAGAGTCTAAATCATGGGCATGGGTCTGCTGAACTTGCACAATCAAATATCGTAATTCCTATAATAAAGGAACAAAAATAGCAACATATAAAATGTTCTACTAAAAACACACCATGCTGAATCAAATCCTTCTAATAAAAGCGCCTATTAATTCTCAACAAATCACATAATTTAATAACAGAAAACGCGCACATTAAATAAGGATTCAACTAGGTCTTCAGGCCCAGTCAGAGATATCACGACACAGTCTTGACATCCTGATAAAACAGTTGCATACTTTAAATTTGCACACCTGCAAAATGCTTAAATCACATGTCATAACATCACTTATGACATTAAGAATCAGAACATGTTTTACCATAAAATACTGTCAATCTAAAACATATACATGTTTGTTCCTATACTCTGGCGCATTTCCACATGTCTTGGTTTTCAAAGATAGAAACTGCTGAAAACAACAGTCATCAAGCTGATAATTGTGTTGATAACTGCATGGAACCTCTTATCTGTTTCTGTCGAGAGTCTTCGATCAACTGCCATAATGATGAGACACTTTCATATCAGATTCTTTATACTTAAGAATATCCTAAGTCCGTAACAACTAGTAGGAATGTCGACATTGACACTAGTTAAACATATGATTTGTGAAACCCTTTTTAAGATTCTGAACATGTATCAAAGAGAGAGAGAGAGATAGAGAGAGAGAGAGAGAGAGAGAGAGAGAGAGAGATCATAATCTCACGGATCTGTTCCGAGACTCCTCCAAACCATCATTTTCTCTGACTCATCTGACAGGTTGGGAAAAACATCTTAGTCGAGATAACTAGTATGTCGAAGCTTTTGGTTGAAACTCTAGACACTAGTATTTTTAACGTAGTCATTATCGTTGTTTATTTTTCTCCAGCTAAAATTTCTAGGCTAATAAATTCCCCCAAAAAATGCCACTTTGGATCATATCAAGTGGAATAAAGGTGGCATTTTTAGTAACTGCTGGACACTTTTCAGAGTAACTTGCACACATCGTATTAACTAGACGTTTTTAGTCATCATGCCTATTTTTCACGAAACCTTCACGGCACAGACTTGCATTTGAATTACCATTATTAATCTAATTTCCTAGGATAATCATGAACCACAGAGGTCGCACACTAAGATTGGCATTACCATATGTCAAAGGAAATATTACTTGGATTTGCTGAAAGACACAAGTCTCCTTGCTTCCAAGCCAACCAAAACTCCTATTTATCCATTTATCAAACTGCATCAAGATATAAGTGCACCCTTTAAGGACATATTCAACTATCCTTTGCTAGTTGTGAGCTTCATTTGCTCATCTATTTGTTACAGGATTTGCAGTAAACCACTTATGCTATATTGTGATAACCAAAGTGGAATACATATTGCAACCAATCCAGATTTCATGAACATAACATTTAGAGTTTGTTTACCATTTCGTGAGATACAAGTTATTGCAAGGAACTTTCAAGTTGTTGTCTGTCAAGTCTCAAGCACCACTTGTTGATTTCTTTACCAAGCCACTCTCACCCAAAAAGCTTCAATTCTTTCATTTTCAAGCTTAACATGTTTGACTTGTACCATGCTAAGTTTGAGGGAGGGTGTTGAAGAATATATGCATAATTAACTTTCATGGCAAACTAACCATCTAACATTGCATGACTTCTAACAACATTGCATTGTTCCCCTTAATTAGATACTGGATCACCTTAACTTAAAATCTTACCATAGAGTATTACAACTAAGAATGAGTTAGTTACATTCGATTAATGATTGTTAGAGTTTCAAGTCTCTGTATAAGTGCATGTTGTAACTGTTGAGAATGTATCAAGTGTGATTTTAGGTGGATATGTGTTGTGTCTCTCACAAAGGTGTGTCCCAAGTAGAAATGCTTCATCGTTTAACCCATCGAATCACTACAATAATAATATCATGAGCCTTTGGTTTGAGAAAGGGATAAACTTACTTGTATAGAAAGTATCTCACAGGATACTTATCCCGGATGTGGCGAGTGTCCTGTTGAAGAGTGTCAACGGCGGTACAAGTATGTGGAAGAAGAGCTTCCATTTGAGGGGAGCATTGTGTGGACTCACACTTGAGGGGGAGTGTTGAGAATGTATCAAGTGTGAGTATGTGTAGATAATAGTCCCACAATGGATATGAATATCGTGACTTGAACATTTATAAGCGAGAGAACTCACCCACCTATCACCTTAGGATTTTGGATGAACATATGGTGTGTCTCTCACAAATGTGTTGCTCAAAGAATGAAGTCCCATAATGATCAATGCTTCCTAGTGAAAAACCTCCCATAACAATAACTAACTTCATCATGATGAATGAGATAACTTTCATTTTTTCCCACTTTTTTTCTCTGATTTTCATTCATCTTCTTATGATTCACGCAAACTTCGTGAATTCCTAATAAAAATATACATTTATTTATTTATTTTGTTTTTGTATACTTTGTAATACTATAAAATATCAAATTAAAATAAGTAAAAATCTATTTTTGAAAACTTTGAGAAAGAAAAATAATAAAATATTTAAATCCTAACTAAATGTATTGAAATTTGAATCATATCAACTATAATATATATATATATATATATATATATATATATATATATATATATATATATATATATATATATATATATATATATATATATATATATATATAAATTTCTATCCACCATTATTTTTAATATATGAATATCTCCACTATATTATTACCTCTAAAAATATGATTGCCATAAATATCAATATCATGAGATATAAATAGATATCCTAGTAAATACTTTTAACACAATTAGCATAGAATAATTAAATTCTATCGGTAACAAAACAAGAAAAGAACCCATAAACTCATGGTAAGATTTATGACATAGTTATTCAATAATATCCCATATATATTTTTTGATTCGGTCAATAAATTGTCATATATTAACATTTATTTTGTTCCCACTTATACAATACCACTATCATATCACTTTCTAAAATACATATCTAAACAAATAGTAACTAATATCTACTTCATAATAACATAAAATACTAATAATATTTGAAATTTTTTATTGATACATTTTGAGTTCCGAGAATAATCGGAACAAATCTTAAGACTCAAGAAATATCTATAGATATTTATATAATACAATCAAACTATTTTTAATTCTGTTAATGTAAATTAAATCCACGATATCTAAATCTACTTCTTATATAGATATATTTTATTTTATAAAAATAATTTAATATTATGATTTCTAGAAAAAGAGAGAAGTTGAATTGTCAACTCTAAATTTAATAAAAAAAATCCAAGGGCATAGATCTTATTACCTGAGAATAAAATCTACGGTTGAATTCCCACCTAACATCATTGGCATCTACTTTTCAGGCCAATTAATTATTTCCCTAAACAGTCCCAAACATGTGAAATTAAAAATCAATTAATTATAGCGGTGATTGCACCCCACGCGCCAGTAATTAATACTCTCTCACGTAACATTACTCTTCAACTGCCACGTGGAGGGTAAATTCGTCACTTTACGTATCTGTTCGTACACGCGCGTAAGAACCTTATTTTATTCAATATTAATATTTGTTCTTGTTTTTATTATTTACTTGTCGGGTTTCACATTCAAAGATCCAAAATGTTGCAAAGTTTGCAGAACCACAGCCAGGAAAATCTTTTTTGACGAGAATTTTTTCATCCCTTTGGAATATTATTATAATCTCTTTTCAAGATTTCACATTCGGAAAATTCCTCTTCTTTTTAATTTTTAATTTTTTTTGGGGGATTTTGGTGATTTTAATTTTAATTTTGATTTACCTTTTTAATATCTTGGTGAGTTAATTTCTGAGTGTTGTCCACTGATTTTTTCTCTTAAAGGCTTAAAGGGTCATAAGGGTTTGATTGAACAACCATAAAAATTGTATCTTTGTGTTTCAATTTCAACGCTATCAGATGCCAGAAAATCGGCAGGTTTTCAAGAATGCTGCTGCTAATCCATCTGGTGATAACATTGAAGGTGATTCAATCGTTGGTTTTTTATTTTATTTTTTATGATGTGTTGTTTTACTTGTTTTGATCATTGTTGTTTTGGTTGGAAATGTTTTGTTTTCATTCATGATGTTGATGATGATGGTGATGATGATGATGATGATGGGTTTCTATTTTTGGTAGAATGGATTTGATTTCAATGTTTTTGTTTTTGATTTTTTTTTGGATTCGTGCAATGTTGTATTGTGAAACTGAATATGTGAGTTAACTTGCGTGAGTGAGAAAGGTTTATGATGAAAAGGAAATTATTATAGTATTCAAATTCCATGTTTACTTCCCTAGAATCAAGTGTTGTTTTGCTTGATCGCACATGGTTTTTGAAAAGTCTATGTACTTTGCTTCATGATGCAATAAAGGGTTGTGATTTTCATGTTTTGATCTTGAATTCTCTTTCAAATAATGGATTATGTGCTTTGTGAGGTGATAGTATTGAGTTTCTGATCTTGTTGGTTGCATTGTAGAAGCGATTCGCCGATTGAAAATCAATAATAACCGGGACAGGGATGCTGCAGCTCAATCGATGCCTTATCCGGATCGACCTGGTGAACCTGACTGCTTATATTATTTGAGGACTGGAATGTGTGGTTACGGGAGTAACTGTCGCTATAATCACCCTGCTAACGTTTCACTTGTAATCAAGCCTTTTCTTTCGTTTCCTTTTATTAAGTTTTTTCGATTTGGTTTTATCTTTCGTTGTTTAGGTAAAAGTTTCTCATACTTTATTAGATTTCAGGTTACTCAATATGGTGAAGAGCTTCCTGAGAGAGTAGGGCAGCCTGATTGTGAGGTATGTTTACTTTTGGTAACTAAAATGTATTTGTTTTAGAATTTTTTCCCGTTTCGAACGGTGCTTCATGAAACTGAATATGGACATGTTTTAGTTTTATGCAAGAAATTTAAGAGTGGATTCAAGTATAGGCCCTTTTTTAGGGAAGAAAATGATGTAGGACTCGAAATGAGGACAAAATTTGAATTAGTTATGTTTCCGATATGGAAAATTATCATTTTTGTTTTCTACCGATCATTTGTTAGATTTTTTTGTTTGACTGACATTATAGTGTTTGTCCTCTAAAATTGATTTAACAGATCTCTTTATGACATAAATGGCGAAGTTTCATTTTGTGCCTGCGAATAAGAGGCATCAATTACAATAGACATATCTAATTCAGGAAATGAATGTAATCTGTAGATTTTATTAATCCATTTTCATTAGATTTCATCGCCATTCCAGTGCCTTGAAACCTGTTGGCGACATATTACCTATAAAAAGCTTAATTAAGCAAGCACTTAAGCGCTTTTGTATAAGCTATTTCTGTAACAAAAGATAAAATAGAGTCCAACTGTTTTTATAAACTATTCTAGAGAGCTTATGGAAATAAGATGAAAACAACTTATGGACATGCTTTATATTTGTAACTCATCATCTTGTTTGAAATATGTGTTGCAGTATTTTCTTAAGACAGGAACATGCAAGTATGGATCGACATGTAAATATCATCATCCAAAAGACAGGCGAGGAGCTGCACCCGTCGTATTCAATACTTTAGGTCTTCCTATGCGTCAGGTTTGTGCATTCAAATATTCCTCTTCTGATGGGCGATGTTGAAGCAGTTGTATTTTATTTCAACAACCTACTAATGTTGCTTTTTAGGAAGAAAAATCGTGTCCCTATTACATGAGAACCGGGTCTTGTAAGTTTGGAGTTGCGTGCAAGTTTCATCATCCACAACAGGCGGCGGCTTCCTTTGGAGCTTACCCGGCGGCTGCTTCCCCTCCCCCCACATCTGTTAATTCATCAGGCTATCCATATGCTGGCGGGTTTCCTGCATGGTCGGTTCCGAGAATGTCGTATTTATCTGGACAGGGCATTCAATCTTATGTGCCTCCTTTTATGCCTTCTACACAAAGCATTATGCCTGCGCTGAGCTGGAGCAACTACATGGTTAGTTAGAAACCGTTGAATGGAATGTCTTTTTATATTTGCATTTTTTCGTGTTACTGAATATAATGCTCGCTCGCTTGTATTATTTCTGAGCAATGAAACATTGCAAGGGCTATTAAGCGGTCTATGTATATTTCTACTTACCCAAATGTTTTGATTATTTTAGATTTTTCAACCACATGTTAGATTTTTGAACCGGCTTTATTCTTAAGGAGATTTCGTAGCCCTTCGTATCTTTGGCGATGTTTTTATTATGTTAGATTTTTTAACCACATGTATTAAATGGCACTTTTTGCTGATTCAATTAAGATATTCTGTTTCTGACCGCTGTTTTATTTGTCGAAAAAGGGAAGTATTATCCCCGCAATGCCTACCGGTGTTCTCGGATCTAATCTTTTCTATGACTACATGAATCCGGCGGGAGATACACTTTCTGGTGGACAGGTAATGAATTCCTTTCTTCCGGATAGACCCGATCAACCGGAATGTAAATACTTTATGAGCACCGGAACATGCAAATATGGATCTGATTGCAAGTTTCACCACCCGAAAGAAAGAATAGGCCAATCATTGTCCATTAATCCACTTGGCCTTCCCATGAGACCTGTAAGTTCATTTTCAGCCTATTGCTTAACATTCACTCTCTTGAAAAATCCACTTTTAGGAGTTTTCGCGTATGTATGTGTAGAATTGATTATGACATGTTTGGTTTTTCTCGAGTAGAATTGATTATGACATGTTTGGTTTTTCTCGAGTAGAATTGATTATGCCTTCCAGATTTGATTCAACTTGAAGCTAGAATTTGTATCTTTTGAGTCTAAATTTGATTTTTATAGTGATGTTTATTGTTCCCAACTCGCTTTTGCAAAAACCTATCCAAACATAAATCACTTTACCTTCAACTTGCTCATAGACAAAATCAATTCACTCAGAATCAATTTTTTTCATTGCGGAACCAAATACACACTTTTATTACAGATTTTGAAAAAATCACTTTAGGAAGATATTTTCATGAAAATCACTTTTAGTTACACTTTAAAAGATCTGATTCTTATATTTTGATTCTCTGCAGGGGAATGCTATATGCTCATATTACAGAATCTATGGAGTATGCAAGTTTGGTCCAACATGCAAATTTGACCATCCAGTTGTAGCCATCCCTCAGAACTACGCCTTACCCTCGCCCACTCTCTCCGTATTCGACGCATCTCTTCTTAATACTCCAAGAAGGATATCGACTGTCCAACAAGCCGACACATCTTCAAAACAATCATCTGACAATCTTCAACAACCCGACACAAAAGATGCTACCGAAGAAGATTCATCTAAACAAGCTGACGACACACCATCAAACTCTCGCACACCTTCGTCCGAGTCTTTACTCGACGAATAAACTGCTTCAAAGTTTGATTTTTCTTTTGGACCTTTTCTCTTTTTGGTGAAATATATATCATACATACCATCTATTCCCCCTTTTAATCTGCAGGGTTGGATAGTTTGTTCAATGGTTGTTGTAACAATCAAATGAGCTTGTGGGGGGATAGAGGGCATTTTTTTGTGGTGAATAAAATGCAAGTGAAAAGTTTGTGACTTTCATTTACCCTTTTCTCTCTTAGGGTCAATTTGGTAAAGACACCTACAAATATATTGAGTGAAAATCTCAAATATGTGTAGCATTTCTTGCATGGATAGAGTTTTTCTATTGGCTACAATCAATCAAAATACTTTAAAGTTCAAGAGGAATCAAAACTTGCATGACTTTTTTTAGTATTATCATAAGCTTTTGCATGGGATATTCTTCTTTATGAGAATATTAATTATTTTGTATTTTTAATTATATGGAAGAATTATTGAGATATTATATAAAAATAATAAAAGATATAATAACATATTAAGAATTAAAGAATATGATTATTAATTTGCATGTTGTTATTTAATCGAGTTTCTCAGTTTGAGATGAGACAATACAATAATCTACCTATTAATGATGCATTTAGAAGCACCGACATGCACACACCGTTCAAAGGTTTTCAACTATAGAGAGGTGACACCACCTATTTCGAAGGCATGGACATTACATTTAAGTTACTCTTAGACAACCTTGTGTAATTAGGATATTTTGTTGCTGGTCTTTTAAGTTTATTTTATCGCAATTTAATTCCTTACAACAATTTGCACTTTAACCTTTATTTAATTGACTTTTGCATGCATACAACATACTTTTGATCAAAATCAATGCGCTTGACTCGGGTCAAGAAAAAGTTTTGATTTTGATCATGTGATTTTGGACTGCATGACTCAAATCATGGCCATACATGTTTCATAAATTTGATTTCACGATATGTAATTTTGGACTTCAACCAAGAACAATACACTCTTTGCTTAAAAGTTTTGAGTGAACAATGAATAACCAGTCAACTCAATGCATCAAACCTGATACAAGAGTGACATACAAACAAAAACATCAAACCCTAAAGGAATAACTAAGACACGACTAATCATAGTTTTCCCAAAATTCTTCAATGTGTAATATGTGTTCTTTAGGTTTAGCTCCACTCTTTAAATACTCTTCAGACCTTATGTGCTTGGGCTTCCTAAAACGCAAAAACATTTGGAATCAACTTCCAATCATTAGCATGAATTCCTACACAAAAATAGGAATAAATACAAACTTTCCTAAAAAGACTCAACGATTCTTTTTAAGAAAACAATCTATAAAATTAAAAATTCTCAACATATTCCTCTTTGGAGAATGAAAACATGTGAATAAATCACACTCAAAAGACACACAAAAACAATCCCTCCCTAGGATTATGGTATGACATATCCTGACACATGTCAAAACATCCTACTGAACACGGTGTCTGACTGACATGACATAACATCTGGCTTAACATCTGCATGTTTTATCAAAATGAATGCTAAAGCCACAGAACTTACAATCTCCCCATTTGATAAATTTTGACTACATATCAGAGGTACACATAGCGAAAAACAACAACCTCACATAGCCAGAACCACAACCCCACTGTCAAGGTAATAGAGCACACCAAACAACACAATGTCAAAGCATCTTGTCTGACATCACAATTTCACCAGTGGTACAAGAACATAAGCGACATGAGAACATGCATGCTTTGTACAGGCTGTAACAATGCAACTACATCACAGACAAATACACAACTCCCTGTGTCACACATAATCAACACTCCCCCTCAAGAAAAATATCCAAATCACAGAAGAAACACATGAACATCTTCATGCTCATAAATTAGAAAACACCCAAGATCACTCCTCCCGAAGACTACAACTCACTGTAGAGACAAATGAATTCTCCCAGACACAGTGGAGAGACACCTTCTCCAACAGAATGAAATACACCACCTCAAGATGGTCCTTGGTCCTATGACCTACATCTTCCCTTACACACACTCTTCACATATCTCAGTTGGAATATTAATGTGTGGCATCCTGGTAACCACATCATTCCTTTGTAACACGTTGGAATCCTAAAAATTGAGATGCCTAAGAAGGTAGTGCCATAACCACTATTCTCGACTTACATTTGTAGCTAAACACCCATGCTTCATCACTTTCAACTCCACTTTGAAAGTTCTATTAGCAGCCTTAGGATCCTTAAGAATCAAAACTATGTTTCGGTCCATAACACGTAAAATCTTGTCTTCCAAGCGAATTTTGTAACCCCTATTAAGTAATTGGCCAATACTCAAGAGATTACAATTTATTCCCGAAATACAAAAAAACATCCTTGATCATAGAATATCCATCATTTTTCTTCTTGATCAAAACATCACTGACACATTCGACCACAAGAGTGGTATTATCCGCGAATTTTACTATACTTTTTGTGTCTTGATTGATTTTCACAAACCAATCCTTTCTACATGTCATATGCATTGATCAACCGGAATCTAAGTACCACTCATCGCTGTCTTGGACTCCATCTCTAACCTTAATCATTACGTTTTGCTCCGAATGCGTTTCTGCAGCATTTTTCGAATTGTTGCAATTGTTGCCCCACAAATTACAACTACTACTGTTGCTTCCTAACACCTCATTCATTCCATAATTCTCCTCTATGATCATAACTAAGAGTGTATTTTCATCATCCACCTCTTGCCTCACCACCTTAGCTTTATTTCCTTGAGAATCCCTTTGTTTTACACCACATTCATTTGAAAAATGTTCAAGCTTTTGACACTTCCAACACTAAATTTTGCTTTTGTCCCTTGATTTTTCACCTCTAATGTTTCCCGATCATCATATTTATTGGATTTTTTCTCACTCTTTTCCCCAATCGAAATCTTAGAATTTTGTGGATCATTTTCACCCAAATTCTGGAAATTTTGCTTCCCTTTACCCATTTTCCTTTCGATCTTCTACTCTTCTCGTTGATCCGTGCTTGCAAAGCAATCTCCTCTTTCGCATTGTCGTTTCCTATCTCATACATTATTTGTTCATGAGGCTCAAGAGAGCTTTGAAGCTCATCTTTGCTTAACGTTGCAAGATCCTTCGGCTTTTCGATAACAACTACAATATTGTCGAATCTTGACTTAAAGAACGCAAGATCTTCGACACAACATTTTGCTCAGTTTCTCCACATGCCTTGATTTGATTCACCAAATACATAATACACGTCATATAATCGTTGATCGTTTCCTTATCTTCCATTTATGTTAACTCGAATTTTCTTTTGTGAGTTTGTAATCTAACCACCTTTGCCTTAATATCCTATGCATAAGCTTTCTCCAATATCTCTCAAGCTTGCTTCGCCGACTCATAATCGCCAACTTTCTCAAAGTTGTCACCATCGACGCAAGAATGAATCAATAAGAATGCCTTGTAATCTTTCTTTTTTCTTCCTTGAATGCAACCTTTTTAGCTTCTATAACTTCTGCTCCAAGTGGTGTGGCATCATTGTTGATCACCTCAAGACTTCTTGATTCCCAAACAAAACTTTCATTTGTTTTAACCACTTGTCATTAACTTTGAATCAAGAATCAGAAGGTTGGTGAAAAATCTATAATTATAAATGATACTCATTGTTGTAGCGAAATTGAATTTGAACTAGTGTTATTGTACAAAATCAGTTGAGATGAATTAATGGATAAATGAGTTAATTTGGAGAAGATGGAATTGATATATATATATATATATATATATATATATATATATATATATATATATATATATATATATATATAGAGAGAGAGAGAGAGAGAGAGAGAGAGAGAGAGATCGAAGGTGAGAAGAACAATTGACATTAACAATAATTGGAAGCTTACAAGTCAATTTATATTCAATGTATAAAATGAATGGAAAATTATAAAACAACTTATTCAAATAAGATGGAACTGAAAATAACTGGAAAAAAATGAATTTAATAAGAAAATAGCTTCTCCATGAAAAAAGGTTCATTAAAGGTGAGAGAAAAACCATTACTATTCTTGAACAATCCACTTCAAGCAGCTGAATGGGATCAGAAACAAAAATTCATCACAATTGCACTTGATTAAATTGTATTGAGAGGGTGCAAAATCTCTTCCTTTATCATAGGGACGCGAGGAGGATGAATGTCAACATTGAAAGCTTTAATATTTAAAAAGTCTAACATAAATGTTGTTGTGGTTAGCTTGGACTCGTTGCCTGCAAGTTTAACTTGAGCTACAATTTGAGAGGAACATTAAACGGAAAGAAGAGATTCTTGAAAGGATACATGTTTTTAGATGATCATATTGTGTCACTTAATATGATAATGATTGAATTGGTTACCAAGGAATATTAGGGAGATTTGTCTCTATTGAAAAAGAATCATAACTTCTTAATAGTGTGTTTGGACGAAGTAATTGAGAATTTTTAAGGAATTTAAAATTCTAGGTAATTCAAATGATTCAATTATAATCTATTCAATTTTAAATTCTTTTGTTCGAATAAAATATTAAAATGATTCATTGTAAAAATATTGGGACAATTTTCATAATTTTTTAAAATTTTAGGTTAAATCTAAAATATAAAAAATATGGATCAATTTTCAAAATTTGAAAATTTGAATGACCAATTTGAAAATTATTAGAGACTTAATTTGCAATTTTTTGAAAATTTTGGGATGAATTTGAAATTTTCATAAAATATAAGGACTATCTTGCAAAATTTAAAAATTTAATAATAAATAATTTAACATTCATATTATATAGAGTGATGAAGCAATTTAAAATTCTCTATTTTTTTGTGTCATTTTAAATTCTTTAAATTTAACATGAATAAAATACTCCATAACTTTATATCATTTTAACAATTTTTCATATTTTTTATCTAAACAATGAATTTTGATCAAGTTATTTGAATTTCCTTAAATAATTAATTTCCCTCGTTAAAATGTTTCATCCAAACACATCCTAAAAGAATTGAACAGTATATTTGTTCCCCGTCAAGCACTTATCCAACACGGTAAATTAGCTGCAAATGAACACTCGAAAAAGAAATGAAAATTGGATTCATACTAGTTTTTACACGTATTGGAGTGGCTTGCAAACTTTCTTCCAAACCACAGTTACAATATTTCTTTTGTTCACAACTGCACTCCCATGTTGAAAGCAAATAAGATTCGCCAAGAAAATATCATTACTTAGGAATGAATGTGTTGTTGGATTTCTCTGCATGATAAGATCAACATAAATTTATGAAGCTATATCAAATGATGGCTGGATTATGGCTATGTAAGTAGAACTTGCTCATTTCAAAATGAATGATGTTTGGGATCTTATACAACAACATAAGGGAATAATATAATTGGAACCAGGTGGATTTTCAAAAACATGTTCATTTAGTAAGAAATTTTATTTTATAAAATCATTTAGTAATGCCCCTAGTGGACAACACCTTGTTTAGGAATTTATCTTAGAATGAAAGTTTAAAATTATCCACAAACTGCATTTTATATTTATTGGCTCACCGAACATCCTTGTTTCATGGGATTGGTGATAGGCAGATATTATGGTTAGTGACTTCTAGTATTCTAAAACTCATAGTTTAACTGCAACCTCTTTGAAAGCCTAACATTACACAAATAGGTTCCATTGTATTAAACTTCCTTCCATTCTTTGTAACTGTCTTCAGTTAGTTAGAAGTTACTAGGAAGTTAGTTGCTTATGCATTTAGTTTATTATAGTTAGTTGAGGTTCTTTATTAACTATATATATGATAGATGTTGCTCAAGATAACAATAAATCTAAGTATGTCAAGGAAGATAAAGATAAAAATCAACTTCAAAAATTCTGCATGAATGAGGAGTACTCCTTACAATATATAGGTCTAGGCTTACAATATATAGGTCTAGGGTTAATATGATAATGGGCCATGGGCCTAAATAAGACAACATAATAAAATTGATTTAAAATAATATTACTTAAGACACCTCCTAAGTGTGAAAATCTTTAAACCAAATGGGTTTCTTCCTTTCTCTAATGGGTCTGTCTTTCTTCTTAACAATACTCATTGGCCCATTAAGAATCTTGTCCTCAAGGTTCAAAGATGGACAAGCAGGCAAAACGAGATTTGGTTGGCTAGATGGATTTGGATCGGGTACTGATAGTGAGGAGTTTGTAAGAGTTTGTTGTGGTGATGTGGCATTGTGTGGAGGAGTCCATAGAAAATTAAGGTTGAGAGGCAGAGCACATGGGAAAAGATATGGGTTGGATTGCATTTTGTCTAGAGCAGTGTGCACTTTATTGAAAGTGGGGTTGGCGTGTCTTGGAAGTATGGAAGGGGAAAATGGCGTGTCAAGCTCCATGTGAGGGGAGGGTTCCAAGGTCAAAGAGTCATTAAGTGGGTGGGCCAGGGTATCATGTGAAACTGCAGGATGAGGGGAAGTAACGGTCTTGTGAGGGAAAGGAAAAGACTCATAAAGTACTTTGGAAACAGATTTTGGAGAAGTTATTTGGTCTTTGTGTTTTCTTTCCAAACACTTCAAACTTTTCTTATTTTCAAACACTACTTCAGTTTCCTTTCTCAGACCCAAACTCTCTTCTTCTTGTTCGTCCCTATCATATGCTTGAGTGTCAACCTTTGTGTTATCCTCTTCAACATAAAAACTCGCAGAGTGTGGAGCAAGTAGAGGGAGAAAGTCAACAATGGCGTCTGTACCATAATATGGTTTGAGTAGAGAGACATGGAAAAAGGGATGCATGCGAGAAGAAGAAGGGAGATCCAACAAATACGCGACTTCACCAACGTGTTTGATGATCTTGAGTGGTCCGAAGAACCGTTTGGACAATTTTTTATAAAGTCTTTGAGATACAGTGTTTTGTCGGTAAGGTTTCAGTTTTAATAAGACTAGATCGATTGTGTTAAACGAAAAATCCATTCTTAACTTATTTGTTTTCTTTTCCATTTGAAGTCTGGATTTTTTTAAGTTCTCCTTCAGCTGAGTTAACAAATCTTGTCTTTGTTGTAGGGAAACATGCAAAGCTGTCTCATCCATGTTACTGGCCACGTAGTTAAAGATGTTTAGTGGGTCGTGTCCGTATAAGGCCTTGAAGGGGGTCATCTGGATGGCTGTGTGGTAAGATGTGTTATGCCTGTATTTGGCCAGATGCATAAACTTGTACCACTGACGAGGGTGGTCGCTGGTGAAACATCGAAGGTAAGTTTCCAAAGAATGATTTACGACTTATGTCTGACGATCAGTTTCGGGGTGATAACTCGTACTGTATTATAATGTAGTCCATTGAGCTCTGAAACCAAAGTTGTTGAGGAATAAAGGGTCTCTGTCTGAAACTATGGATTTAGGATTATCGTGAAGTTGATAGATCTTTACTGTAAATCTCGCAACAAGGTCCTTTGCATTAAATTTGGTTGGTAAAGCAAGGAAATAGACGAAATTTGTCAGACGATCACAAATAACCCAAATCACGATGTGGCCACAAGAATTTGGCTGATGAGTTATAAAGTCCATGGTGAGTTCATCCCAGACTTGATCAGGTATTGGAAGTGGTTGTAGCAAACCTTTTTTTTTCGAGTTACATATTTATTTTGCTAACACACTATGCAATGTTTTACCAGGTGTTTGACGACAAGATATACACCCGACCAAGAGAAAGAAGCAAAAATACGAGCAAAAGTGGCCTTGACGCTGGAGTGCCCTGTTGCGACAGTGTTGTGATATTAATTCAAAAGACTGGTGCGAAGGTCTTGAGTGCCAGGTATGAAAATACGATCCCTGTAGTAGAGAAGTCCATGGTTGATTTTGTAGAACTTGTTATCACTCTGGTTTTGCAATAACTGCTCAACTAATATAAGACCTTCATTGTCTGTTGCATAAAATGATTTGAGTCTGGAAATGAGATATGGTGTTGAAGAGGACAAGGTCAAAAGTACTGAAGCATCTGGATCTGTTGAGAATTTGCGGCTCAAAACGTCAGGAACTAAGTTAGATTTTCCAGGTTTGTAGAATATTTTGAAATTTAACCCTCGGAGTTTAGCGGCCCATTTCCACTACTCTAGTGTTTGAATTTTTTGTAGTAATAAGTTGCGTAGGCTCTTTTGATCAGTTTATATGTGAAAATGTTGACCAATAAGATACTGACGCCACTTTTTAATGGCTTCTGTTACAACAAACATTTCTCGCACATAGACGGAGGCAACCTGCATCCGAGGACACATTTTTTTGCTGAAGAACGCAATCAGATGACCGTCTTGTGAAAGCATTGCTCCAATGGCAACTCTTGAGGCGTCAGTTTCAACTACAATCTTTTTCAAAAAAATCAGGCAAGACAAGAACCGACATGTCGGTCATCTTGGTCTTTAAAATTGTAAAGGCTTCGGTCGCCTCTGTACTCCATACAAACTTAGTGGATCGAAGCAAATTGGTGAGAGGAGTGGCGAGAGAGACGTAGTTACACACAGATCGACAGTAAAAACCAGTCAATCCCAAAAAACCGCGTAATTAAGATCATGAGTGAGTGAGGTGTTGGTCAGTCCAAAATGGCCCTCACTTTATCAGGATCTGGGGAAACACCCCCAACATATATAACATGACCTAAATAATCCACCTAGAAGAATAAAAAAAAACAGAATCAAATAAAACCACTACAAATTTTAAAATTAATGGAAAATAAGAAAAGCGATTAAAATAAAATCTAAAAAATATTAAAATAATGTTAAAAATGAAATAAAATCAAATAAAGAGCGCATACTTTTTTTCAGATTTTTTTGAGAATATGGAAATAGAATATAAATCATATAAAATAGAAAAATAGGGAATTCACAATTTTGAGGGTCAAAATCTTTTAGAATTCTATTCTAAAAGAGTATTGTTCTTCGATTTTTTTTCTGAACTTCTGGAAAAAAATCGGAGTAAATCGAAACAGTAGCACTTCCAAACTTACCTGACAAGCAAGAATTCTTATCACTACTGCAGCCCTCAAAGTGTCGGCAGAAACTGATTACCGCAGATTAACCAACAGTTTAGTTCTCCATGGAATAAGTAAAAAGCAAAAGAAACATTGTAGTTCTTTTAGATCAAACTTTTTTTATGAAATTTGAAAATATTTTAGGGTTTGTGAATGCGAGGATTTCGTGAATTGTGGATGAGAAAAATATGAGAAAAATAGGGTCTATTTATAGATAAAGGATTAGGTCAGAAATTGAATGTGATTGTCTAAATTAAGAAATATTTAATCTGACCTGATTTTCCCCATTTCTTAAAGCCCAAGCCAATGAATCTGGATGGGATTCATGGCTCGATGAATTTAAATAAAAAATATATTTAAAATAATAATCTAATAATGATGATGAAAAATAGATTTTATTTGATTTTATTTTTGTGATTTTTTTGAGATTTTTTCCATAAAATAATGATTTTAATGAAAAAAAATCATATTTTAAAATGCATTAAATTAAAATACGAAAATTAAAAATTAACTAATAAAAAATATTATTTTTGTGATTTTTTTATTAAAAAAATAAAAATAGAAAAAATTATTAGTAAAGGAAAAAAAATAAAAAATAAAAAGAAGGTGAGATTTGAACTCACAACCTCTCACATTTATATCATTTATATCCATCTTTCTACCAATTGTGTTATTTTATTTATTTGAAATAAAGAGGCACCAGAATGCATATGAAGTGGGTCAAAATTTGGGGTACGACAAGTGTGAGAAAGACCTTTTGAATTAATTTGTCTCAAATATGTGAGGGCAAATTTTTGGGTACAACACTTCCACTCAGGTTTGGGTAAGGATTTTGGGTCTTCCTCAAGAATATTGGAGACCTGAGATTATTTTCGTTATAGCTAGCAGTCTCGGTACCCCTATTTGTATTTACTCCACTTCCAATCGTTCTCCTTTCGAAAGGGCTTTCGGTCATTTTGTAAGAGTTATAGTGGATGTGGATTTGCTCTCTGAGCTTAGAGATAGTATTCTGGTGGAACGCACTGGTTTCACGTTCTTTGTTGGAATTGAATATGAAAAATTACCGGATTTTTTTCAATTTATCAAGACATTCGCTCACCTTGAATCTAATTGCAGAAAGAAGAAATTTAAAGATGAGAAGCACAAATCAGAGCAGGAGGATAAATCATTTAAACCCACAACTGCTACTGTAAATAATGCTCATGTTGTAGAAATTGTTGAAAGAAACGAAAACTTACATTTGGAAGAACAAGGTAATAAGGAGAATTTAGTTGAGGATTTACCTATAGTTGATGTTGCTGTAACTGTTACCAATTCTCAAGTTAGGGATGTTGCTCATCCAATATCTGGTTGTGAAAATGAAAAGCATATAGAAAACATTTGCTCTTCAAGTTCTGAGGCGACTGAATTTGTTGATGTGACTTAACTATATCAATTTGATGACTATGCCTTAGCTATCCAATATTCTAATGAGGTTTTTCTGAAGAGCTCCTGGGCCGACATGGCGAATGTTGTTGATTGCCAAAAGTTGGAGGATGAATTGGACATTACAAACAATTTCCAATAGGTAGTGTCAAAGTCTCAAAAAAGAAGAAAAAAATCAAACTGTAAAAAAGAAGGTTGTTTCTGCTACCAGTTCCTCTGCTGTTATTGGAAAAACTTCCTCATGAAGTGCCTTTTTTGGAACATAAGGGGGCTTGCCAATTCCCCTTCCAAATTGGCTCTGAAGAATTTAATAAAAAAGCACAAGTCGGATCTTTGTTTGATTGTTGAGCCGTGGATGAATCATCAGCATTTTCTGACTTTTTTTTGGGATAGACTGGATCTTAAACTTTTTGAATTAAATGTAAGGAACCATTTTCAGCCCAATCTCTGGTGTGTTTGTAATAAAACTCTAGAACCAGATATCATATTTACTTCGGACCAGTTCATTGCTTTCACCATCATTATTGAAAACCGCATGATTGGTTTCGCCGCCATTTATGCTTCAACTTGCAATATATCTAGAAGAAGACTTTAGACTGATCTTAGTGGTCTTTCTTCCAACATTCCTTGGTGTTTCATAGGGGATTTAAACTCTATTCTTGACGCTCATGAGCATAGAGGTGATAACAACCCTAATTCCTCGCATATGAGAGATTCCAAAAGTTGGGCAGATTTGAATCATCTTGTGGATATTCCTTTAAAAGGTGCTGAGCTCACTTGGTATAACGGTCGCAGGGGTCATGCTTCTGTTGAACGTTGTTTGGACATGGCTTTTTGTAACCAAAATTGGTTTCGTGACAGTCACACTTTAACGGTCATTTCGCTTCCCCGGTTGAGGTCCGATCACCATCTTATTCTTCTTGATTATGCTTTCTCCGTAGCTCAAATAGCCTCTCATTTCAGTTTCCATCGTATGTGGACGCTTCATGATCAATGTCACAAGTTTATAGCCAAAATATGTTCCACCCCTATTGTTGGTTGCCCTATGTTCATATTATCCAAGAAGCTGCAAATCCTCAAAGCTCGGCTCAGAATTTGGAACAAAGTCGTGTTTGGAGATATCCACTCCCTTATTGATAATCACACGAGTAATCTCGAAATTATTCAAAACCGTATCTATTTGGAAGGCTCCACTGATGATCTCAAAGTGTTGTAAAACAAGACGCAATTGGATTTAGAAAAATCCCTCATTCTGGAAGAAGCGTTCTGGTCGAAAAAAGCTAACCTTTCGTGGCATTCGTGCGGTGATAGGAATACTTCCTTTTTCCATCGTATCGCCAAGATCAAAAGATCCATCAGCACTATCACTTGCTTAAAGGACTATGATAATTTCATTATTGATCAGGCTGTAATGGCTGAGGTTGCAGTTAACTATTTTTCGAATATTTTTGGTGCAAATAGTAGTAGTTTGGATAACAATCTAATTGAGCAGGTCATTCCTTGCCTTGTGGATAACAATACCAATTTCGTCTTGTCTTTAATTCCTTCCCATGATGAAATTCACAATGTTTTTTTTAACCTCAACAAGACCAGTGCCCATGTCCCCGATGGTTTTGGCGGTATTTTCTATCATACTTATTGGAACATCATTGAATCAGATGTTAGTAATGTTGTACTAGAGTTTTTCTTAAAAGATTGGATTCTTCCCAATTACAATGCCAACACAATCATATTGATTCCCGAAACCAAAGATGCAATCTCAATGGACATGTACATACCAATAGCTCTGGCAAACTTTAAATTCAAAATTATCTTAAAAATTTTGGTTGACAGGTTTGTTGCTATTTTACCGAATATCATATCCAAGTAGCAACGCGATTTCATTCACGGTCGCAACATCTTGGATTGTGTTTGTTTAGCCTCTGAAGCAATTAACAATCTGGAAAATAAGAATAAGCATGGTAATTTATCTTTAAAAGTTGACATCGCTAAGGCTTTGGATACGATGAGTTGGGATTTTCTTCTAAGAGTCCTCCAAAGATTTGGTTTTTCTCAAAAGTTTTGTCTATGGATCAAAATCATTTTGTCTTCGGCCAAACTCTCCATAAATTTTAATGGTATGCATCATTGTTATTTCAATTGTAAGAGAGGGGTCCAACAAGGCGATCCTCTTTCTCCCATCCTCTTTTGTCTTGCGGAAGACGTTCTAAGTAGGAGCATTTGCAAGGTGGTTTCTGACGGCAGTATTACTTTCTTTAAAGCTTCCAAGAATATGTTTGTGTCTTCCCATATTTTGTATGTTGATGACATAATGGTTTTTTGCTTGGAAAATCATCTAACATTCGTGTTCTTAAACGCATTTTTGCTGATTACTCCGCTGCCTCGGGTCAGATTGTTAACGTTGCTAAATCTCATGTTTATTTTGGCTATGTTTCTAACAGTAGGAAAAATCGCATTATCCCTTCCACTTGTTTTAACAGAGGTTCGCTCCCGTTTACTTACTTGGGAGTTCCCATATTCAAAGGTCGTGTCAAAGCTTCCCACCTCTGTCCGTTAACTGATAGAATTTTAAATAAGCTATCTGCATGGAAATGTTCTCTTTTATCTATGGCAGGTCGTACTACTCTCGTTAAAGCGGTGGTCCATAATATTATTATATATTCCATAAAAATTTACTCTTGGCCGATCTCCCTTCTTAAAGTGATTGAAAAGGCTTGTAGGAATTTTATTTGGTGCGGCGATATCCATAAGGAAAAAGCTATAACAATGGCTTGGCATAAAACTTGTCAACCTTACATTTCGGGAGGCCTTGGTTTGCGTTCTTTAATTCGATTAAATGAGGCTACTAATCTTATGTTGGGTTTGGATTTGTTAAACAGAAAGGCATCGTGGGCTACTCTTTTGAAGAACAGTATTCTTAGAAGTCACGGTTGGATTAGTTATCATATTTTCTCTCTCTCTCTCCCTCTCTTTGAACAGACATCAAAACTGAGTTCTCAACTCTTCATCTCAATTCTAGCTGGTCTTTGGGCTTTGGTCATTCAGTTAAGTTCTGGATAGATTCTTGGTGAGGCCCCCTCTTTTGTTTTTTACTTCGCATGATTTTCTGCATCAGCATGACATCAATATCAATTATGTTGTTGTAGAGTTCATATTGAATGGTCATTGGGATTTTCCTTTAGATTGGCTTATTTGGTTCCCTTTCTTGGATAATCTTCCCGCTGCTCCGGATAATAGTGACATGGATCTTCGTGTTTGGAACGGTTCTAGCACGGGTCAGCTCACCATCAAGGATTCGTATCTTTTCTACTCCAAGCCTCTGCCTCATTTGGCTTGGGCTAAGAGTATTTGGAAGGTTGATATTCCGCTGTCGAAATCCCTTTTGGTTTGGAAGCTCATGCATGATAAAATTCCTACTGATTTACTCATCATGAAAAGAGGTATCTCTTTGGCTTCTTGTTGTCCTTTGTGCAGAAAGGATTCGGAAAGTACATTTCATCTTTTCTTTCATTATAGTTTTGCGAAAGCTCTTTGGTCTTGGCTTGGTAGGATCACTAACACCTCCGATTTTGTCTCGGTGGATCTTTGGCTTGATTACTGTATTCACGGGAAGTCGAAGCAGTGTTCTAGGAATAATTGGATTCACAACAATCAAAGGCCGAACGTCTCCTCTTCTATTTGTAAAATGCTATCTCAAATCAAATTGGTTGGAAATCATCCTCTGTTAACTTCATCCTCTTCTATGTCTGAATTTGTTCTCATTAAAGCTTTTGAGGTTATCATCCGTCCTCCTAGAGCGACAAACATAATTGAGGTTCTCTGGTCCCCTCCGAATCAGGGTTGGATCAAGTGTAACTGTGATGGTGCTTTCATTTCCCCCTCCGCCGGTTGTGGTGGTATTTTCATAGATTATTTAGGTAATTTTGTTTTGCCTTTTGCGGAAAATTTAAGTTGGAATTCTTCAGGTATCGCTGAGTTTGCTGCTGTTTTACGAGCTTTAGACATTGTTAAGTCTAAAGGTTGGCATACGCTTTGGGTTGAAACCGACTCCCTTTTGGTGGTCAAAGCTTTTGCCAACCTTTTTTGGTCCCTTGGAGACTTAGAAATCGACGGAACTCGTTTTGGGAGGCTTCTAACAACACTAATATTATTATCACACATATTTATAGAGAGGGAAACTCTTGTGCTGATATTTTTGGCTAATATTGATCTAACTACTAATTCCATCACTTTTTTTTTATTTCATCCCTAATGGGATTAGGAAGGATTTTGTAAAGAATATGTTAGGTTTACTTTTCTGTAGATTTGTTAACCATTGATGGGGCTAACTTGATCCCCTTTTTATATCACCTTTCTTTTTTTAATATATATCAACTTTATAAAAAACAATAAGTTATTCTTTTATTTTATTTTCTAACATTAATAATTTTTTGAGATAAATATATTATTTTGTATTTTTTATATTTTATAATGATAATGGTTAATTTTCAAATAATGTCCATGATTATTTTTTATTGTTAATATTTAGTTTTCCAATTTTTTAATTTATTTAAAATAATATCCACCGTCCATAAAAATTAATTTTAAAATAATTTATTTATTATTTTCGTTAATAGATAATATAAATGTATTTTATATAATTGGTATATAATCAATAAATTCATATTTTAATTTATTTTGAAAATTAAATAATTTTTTTAATTAAATAATTATTTGGTAATTTTTATTTTTTATATTTAAATTGTTATTTTTTAAATAATGTCCATAATTAGGCTTAAATATATTTTTAAAATGATTTATTTTATATATATATATATATATATATATATATATATATATATATATATATATATATATATATATATATATATATATATATATATATATATTTTAAAAGATTAATTCTTATATAACATCCAAGATTTATTTTTTATTGTTAATATTTATTTTTTCAATATAATAATTTATTAAAATTACTTTATTTATAATCTTATTAAAATAATATCCACCGTCCATGTAAATTAATTTTAAAATATTTTTTTATTATTTTAGTTAATAGATAATATAAATGTATTTTTATATAATTGGTATTTAATTGATAAATTATTATTTTATTTTATGTTGTAATTTAAATAACTTTTTTAAATAAATAAATTATTCGGTAAGTTTTATTTTTTATTATTTAAATAGTTAGTTTTCAAATAATGTCCATAATTATGCTTAAATATATTTTTATCATCAGTGTTTAAATATATTTTTAAAATAATTTATTTATTTATTTACTTAGAAAAACTTTTAGAATAAATATAATTTTGGTAATTTTTATTTTTTATATTTTAAAAGCTTAAATCTGATATAATATCCATAATTATACCTTGACCAAATAAAAAATTAATAATTATTTGGATAAAATAAATAACATTTATTTTCAAAAAAACCAATCTTATCATGTTTTAGATTTTATAATATAAAAGTGTTGAAAATGAGAAAAGATATTTAAAAAATTAAAATATATAATTTTAAATTATTATTAAAAGGTAAGATAATTTATTTTATGTTATAGATGACAGTTAAGTTATTATTTATTTTATTATATTAATTTATGGTATAAATTAAATAAGTTTTTAAAATAAATAATATGTTTCTTAGATTTTAAGAAATAAAATTCAAATTGTCCATAATTATTCTTTTTCCTTTGACCAAATAAAACAATTCATTGAATATTTACATAAAATAAATAATATTTTATTACCAAAAACATAAATCTTATCATATTTTCATTTTTTTTATAAAATAAAAATCTGAAAATGAAAAAGTTATTCAAAAAATTTAATTATATAAATACTAAATAGCAATTTTACCCTTCTACTCTTATATGGAAACCCCATAGCAGCGGCTATATAAGTCTTTCCACACAGTTGAAATCAATTCAAGCAAGACCATATGGGTCCCCAAAACTAGACATTCTCTCTCTAAATAAGTGTAAGAAAAATATAAACTCTATTTTTTTTTTTGTCAGATTATAAATCGCTGTTTCAGGGGCGTGTTTTTTTGTTTGGGAAGAGTTTATTCATTCTCATTTCTCAAAACAAAAAAAACTAAACTTTTTTTTTCTTTCAGTTTTCTTTCTGTGACAGCATCGATGGCTCGAGTGAAAGGCGCACCCCACATAGATCGAAGCCCGGTTCCCGACCAGAATCCCCCTGAGGCACCGGAAATCCGTTACCGCGGCGTCCGGAAGCGACCATGGGGCCGATACGCGGCGGAGATAAGAGATCCGTGGAAGAAAGCCCGTGTCTGGTTAGGCACTTTCGATTCTGCAATTCAAGCGGCCCGGGCTTACGACGCAGCTGCAATATCCTTCCGCGGCGCCAAAGCCAAGACCAATTTCCCTATCCCTCCTGATGCTCTTGCGGCTCTGCTTCCTCCTCCTCCGCCTCCGGTTAACCGTAGGCCTAAACCGCCCGTGCTTACGAGAGCGGACAACTCGGTTTATGTCAATTATCCTACTTCGAGCGGGATGAGTAGTACCGTGGAGTCGTTCAGTGGACCTAGGGTTGGTTCTTCTTCAACCTCTAGGGTTCCTGTGTTTGTTCCAATTAATCCTAATGTTGCTGCTGAGGATTGTCACAGTGATTGTGATTCTTCTTCATCTGTGGTTGATGATGATGAAGATTGTGTTGTCATTTGTTCATCAGTTCGCAGGCCTCAGCCTCGCGATATTGATCTCAATTTGCCTGCTCCGATGAACTACAATGATGAAGAGATCCGCGCCACCGCCCTGCATCTCTGACTTCCTCCGTCCGCCGCTGATTCTGCTGCTGTGACTTATGTCAATTGATGTCTAAGAGAGTTTAATTGTGTTTTTTTATATTTGAATTTTATCATTGTAGTATGTTAAGTATGAAGAGAAAAAAAAAAAAAAACTTTACTTTGTTAGAGTTAGAGTCTTAAGATTAAGGTTATGGGAATAGAGTATTATTCTGTCTTATAATTATGATTAAGATTATGTTGTAGATTATTGAAATAGGACATGGCCATCTTATGTGATAAGTGAAGGTTTATTTCAATTTGGATGGTTATGTCTTTGTTGTTGTAAGTTTATTTGGATCCTGTCAAATAGCATTATAATGACATTGATCCTAATTTTATCTGAACATTTTAGAGTTCTTCTTCTCTTCTCTCTTTATGTTTTCTCTTTAGTTCTTGTGTACAAAAACCATGGCAATGAGATGATAAAATAAATTTACATTTACTCTACTTTGTTTGTTGATCTAAGTATTTGTTTAGACTACATTGCATTGTGATTGAGTGCTGCAATTCAATAAGGAAATTTTGTGGAAAGAAAGAACAATGATAAAAAAAACCTCCTCCTAAATGAAATATAAAATTCAAAAAAATCTTACTCAAATGTATTTGGTCCATATTTTGTATAAAATATATTTAATTTTAAAGGTATATCTCATTTTCGAGGTAGTATTTTACGCTACACGTTATACGTTTTTTATATCTGTATATATTTTTGTTGATATATATTTCGTATCAAATACATTTAACTTTTCCATTGTTACATGTTTCTTGTATCTAAATACATTTTATTTCACATGTATTTTGAATAAAGTTCATTTAACTTTTCTGGTTATAACTCATTCCTGATGTAGTATTTTACGCTACACGTTTCTTGCATCTGAATACATTTAAGTTGATTTGTTATTTGTATCAAATACATTTAACGTTTGGTTATATCTAATTTCAGATGTAGTATTTTACGTTTCTGGCTCCTTGTATCTTGACACATGTTAGTTGATGCTCCTTACGTCTCATAAAAAGTGTTTTATTTACATTTTTTCCATGTCTCAAAATAAATGTTTCGTTAGAATACCAATACAATATTTTTTCCCCTACTATACCCCTATTCATTAACTTTCACGTTTTTCAATTACTCCGCTAACAATAACAAATAAGAGTATACTAGTAAAATATACCACAATTTTATTATTAAAATCAATGCATTTAATCATTTTCTTAAGAACCACGCACATCTCAAATAAGACATTTATTATGAGACAGATGAAGTATGTATTCTGTATCACAAATATTTAACGATTTTGGTATAACTCATTCCCGACGTAGTATTTTACGCTACACATTCCTTGTATCTGAATATATTTAAGTCGATCTATATTTTGTACCAAATATATTTAATTTATTCGTTAGTTACACGTTTCTTGTATTTAAATACATTTTAATTTGTCTATTTTATATCAAGTACATTTATCTTTTTCACTTTTACACGTTTCTTTTTCTTGTATCTGGACACATTTTAGTTAATACATATTTTATATAAAGTATTTTTAACCTTTTCATTTTATCTCATTTCCATAGTATTTTACAATACATGCTCCTTATATTGGGATACATTTTAGGTGATATGCATTTTGTATTAAATATATATAATTATTTGGTTGTATCAGATACACTTTAGTTGATTTGTATTTTATATCAAGTATATTTCACGTTTTTGTTATATCTAATTCTGATGTAGTATTTTGTATTTTGTATCAAGTACATTTAACATTTTGATTATCTCATCTTTTACATAGTATTATACACTACATGCTCTTTGTATCTAAATATATTTTAATTGAGATGTATTTTATATAAAGTATATTTAATTTTTTGGCTAAATTTTCATTTACGGGGTAGTATCATACGCTATACGCTTCTTGTATCATGATACATTTTAATTTATTTGTATTTCTTATTAACTACATTTTAACTTTTTGATTATATTTCATTTTTAAGATAGTATTTTATGATACAAACTCCTTGTATCCTGATACATTTTAGTTGAATCATATTTTATATTAAATACATTTAATTTTTTTTATTATATTTTATTTTTGAGATAATAGTTTATGCTACACGTTCCTTGTATCTTGATATATTTTGATATAGTCACATGATTTAAAAGTAAACTAATTCAATTGTTATGAATTGTTGTGTATTTTTGTGATGGATCACAACTTGAATTATGATTCATTGTTATATATATCTTACCATTTATAATAAGATTTCAAAAATAGATCATTAATTAGGTTTTGAATCTAGATTTACGATTTAGTTTTTAAATTATCGTTTTCGGTATGAAATTTTGTGTGTAATTTTGTTGCTATTGTTGTTGTATAACTTGGAGCATGGTGACTTCTTTGGAAATCATCATGCTAAGTGGATAATTTTAAAGATATGATATTATATTTGATAATCTAATAAAAATTTTGTTCAAATGAATAGAGTTTAATTGAATAGGATTATGGGACACATTCCCGTGTAAAAAATAAAAATGATCCTACATTTCGTGATTTAATGGATGTTGCATATTCATGTCTAAATATCTCGGTATTTCAGGTCTCCAATTTTAGAAAATTCCTTGCAAATCCTTCAACATCATTAAATAACTAATATAGGATTATTTTAATTTTTTTAAAACTAAGAAGGATTTGTTCTCATTTGTTGAAAATATCTCTTTTTTTTAAGAAAGAATTAAACATTATCAACATTTTAGTCCTCATTCATACACTACTTCCAAGATATTGATAAGGTTAATTGAATATGTGTGTTATCTTATGACAATATAATATTATTGAATTCTTTTATTTGTGTGCAAATTTTTAAATGACACTTATTTTGTGTTGGTCAAAGGTCTAAAGCACACTGCTCTGTGTCGACCAAATGTCTAATAATAATATGAGATCCGCTTATCCAATCTCATCCACCAGGCCCAAGGTATAAATACATTTATAAAGGGTTTTTTGGTACATAATCTTTAATCTCCACTCACATTATAATTATATTAAACCCTAAATTGACTTGTATCTTGGAGTGCTAACCATGTGAGTACTTCCATCTAAATCATTATATCGGATATTAGCAATGTCGAATCAAGACCGACATCAATCAACAACATTAGTTTAATATCAACACTTCCAAATCAAGAAACATCATGATCACAACCTTTGATCTACGGTATCGTAAAACGTAATCACTCACGAAGTATCGTTTCGTTGCAGCTTTTATGATTTCCCCCATTTTTGGTTCCACAATGGAACAATGGCGCCGCCTGTAGGAACAAAGTTTGTATCATATGGTTTCCATTAAGTCAAGTTCAATTCTCATACTCGAATCACCTTCGGTAAAAGAACTAAGGTTCCCCAAAACTGAGATCTCGGTTCTGCGGCGACACAGTATGCCAAATTCATATTTGTCCTAATTGATCTCTCATATTGACTTTGCTTTGCCGAGAGATGATGTTAGCAAACATCCTTAGACTGAGATCTAATTCTTTGACATTCCATCTGACCATAAGTCTCAACTCAGAACCCTCGACAAAATTGATTTATAAACACCATCATATCAGATTTCAGATTCACCGAGGAAAAATCGATAAATCGAGGAGAATTTCGGGACCACCTTTACTTAAATGGTCCCTTATTTGGCTCGATCTTCATGTCTCATCATTATAAGAGTATCGCTTTAGATGTCTTATCATTGTAACGACTAGAGCTTCGGCTTGAATGATCACCAAATGTGGGGCAGTCCCGAACATGGGGTAACTCATGAGATCATACAACCGGTCAGGTATCCGAATGAGGTAGTAATTAAGGGCCACATGGATCCCCATCAGATGGGGAAGTCCTCAACACCCAGGCTTTGTTCCCAAGGGAAGGCTATGGGTGACGGTCGAGTGTAAGTAAGAAGAAGGGCGAGTCGTGTATGTTGAGACATGTCGGGTATTACTACCACAAATGCCAATCGAAATGTCCTCGACACCCAATCAGACAGCCGACCATTTGAGACATCTCGAATGAGATTCGAGTCCAAAGACTCTAATTCATCCTGAAGCTGGAAAGAAATGTTGGATGCATCCATTAGAGACAAACTATCTTCCAATTTGAAGACTTATCCCTCTTGATTAGCCGACCATTAAGCCAATCAGACAACACATTAGAGGAAAAGCAGTCGATATACACTTGCGGGTAATCACTAGATTTAATTAATGTGATTATATTCTTGTTCTGCTTTATGACTTGTCTATTCTTCAGAGCACCAAAATGTGAAGGCACGTAATAGAAAACTAGGGTACAACCAATGCATTGACACCAGACTCCGGATTTCAGGGTTATTTTCGAAGACTCCTTGCATGACTGACCAAAGCAATTAAATTCTCTCAGTGCCCTGTGCATCTAAAGATTCCAAGGGTGCGGTCAGAGAAACTTTGCATGCCCGGCTAAAGAAAGAAAATCAATTTAACGCCAAACAAGCCTTCAAAGTCCAAGGGTTCTATCAGAGGAATTTTTCATGTTTGACTACAATAATCAATTCCCCCCAGCGTCTTGTGCGCCTTCAATATTCAGGGGAGTTGTCAGAGACGTTTTTCATGTCCAACTGTAACAACCAATTCCTCTAAGGGTGCTATTGAATATGCTTTACATGTCCGAATATAGCATACAAATACCCTATATCAAAGAATTACGCACAATTCTGTGTAGCTGACACCCCATCGGATCTAGCAAATCCAAAGGACGTGAGAGGTGGAGCCTTGAGACGTCCACCTCAATCTGAGCTAGCTTCTTGGGAGAGGGACGAAGATCCTCTACCCTTGGTCGAGGAATGATCCTTTGTGACATGGAGTGTTGTTCAAAAAGTATGGTCGCATCTATATTTAACATTTTAGGTATATCTCATTCATGTCATATTATTTTACGTTACACGTTACACATTCCTTCTATCTGAATACATTTTAGTTTATCTATATTTTGTATCAAGTAAATTTAACTCTTTCATTGCTACACATTTCTTATCTGGATACATTTCACTTTATATGTATTTTGTATCAAGTACATATAAATTTTTGTTAAATCTCATTTTCGAACTATTGTTTTACGCTACACGTCCCTTGCATCTAAATACATATTAGTTGATATGTATTTTGTATACACTATTTCTAACTTTCGTGTTATATCTCAATCCCGATGTAGTATTTTATCCTATATGCTCCTTGTATTTGGATACATTTTTGTTAATTTTTATTTTGTATCAAATATGTTTAACTTTACTATATATCTATTATGATGTATTATTTTACGATACACACTCCTTGGATCTAGATGTATTGTCATTTAGTGTTGAAATTCTATTCTAAAATTTTAAGGAAAGAAAACATAATGAGGAATACTTTATCCTAAATAAAATATATTAAAAAAAATATTAGTCAAATGTATTTTTTCATATTTTGTATCAAGTATATTTAATGTCTTAGGTTCATCGCTTTTCCCGCATAGTATTTTATGCTACACACCACACGTTGTTTACATCTGAATATATTTTAATTTATATATATTTTGTATGAAGTGCATTTAAGTTTTCCGTTTCTACACATTTCTGGTATCTGGATTTATTTTAGTTTATATGTATTTTGTATCAAGTACATTTAACTTTTTCGTTATATCTTATTTTCAAAGTAATATTTTGTGCTACACACTCCTTATATTTAGACACATTTTGGTTGATATGTATTTTGTATTAAGCACATTTAAGTGGTTATATGTTAATTATAGAATTTTATGCTACACTCTGTTTGTATCTAGATATATTTTTGTTGATTCGTAGTTTATATCAAGTATATTTAACTGTTTAGTTATGTTTCATTTTTTAGATGGTATCATAGTGTATCTCAATATATTTGAGCTGATTTGTATTTTATATTAAGTACATTATGTTTTTTAGTTATATTTCATTTCTAAGGTAATATTTTATGTTTTATACTTCTTGTATGTTGATACCTTTTAGTTACCATATTTTATATAAATTACATTTATTTTTTATTTTTTTGTATTTATATTTTATTTTCAAGGTAGTATCTCTCGCATGTTACTTGTATATCGATATATTTTAATTAAGCCACATGATTTAAAAGTAAACTAATTCAAAGCTTATGGATTGAAACGGATTTGAAGCTTGTATCTTTAGCAATTAATAACAACAACATAGTTCCCTGGCAGAACAAAAATAGATGGCATAATTGTATGCTCAAAACCAAGAACGTGAATTTTATTATTTCTCATGTTTTTAGATAATGGAATCAATGTGAGACAAATTAGGTTCATTAGGTTTATCCATTCATGACTTTGCTTGGATGAATGAAGTTCATTTGTCTGTTCTTGCAGGTATGGTTCTCAATAGGATGAGAGCACCTTCTTTTAGGTTTTGTTAGTTTTTGTGGTTTGGGATTTCTTTCCCATCCTCCTTTTTTTGTAATCTTTGGGTTCTTCTTTAATTTATTTTTCTTATGATAAAAAAAACAATTTAATTGTTGTGATATGTTGTGTGTATTTTGGTGATGGATCACAACTTGAATTTTAATTCATTGTTATGTGTCTTATGATTTATAATTTGATTTTGAAAATAGACCGTTAATTAGGTTTTAAATATGGATTCACAATTTAGTTTTTTATTAATGTTTTAGGTATGAAATGTTTTCGTACAAAATTTTTGTTGTTGTATAAAATGGAGCATGTTGACTTATTTAGACATCATAATGGTAAGTGGATAATTTAAAGATATTATATTGGATTTGATAATCTAGTAAAATAATTGTTTTTATATACTCTTTATAATGAATAGAGCTTAAATGATTAAGATTATGAGACACTGTCTTGAAGTCAAGTGTAAAAAAATGAAAATGATTGTATATTTAGTGGTTTAACGAATGTTGAATATTTCATGTTCAAATACAACAACTTTTTAGCTCTCAATTTTTAGAAAATTTCTTATAAAGTCTTGAGTCTCTCTTAATAATATATGTCTAATGTTATTCTTATACTCTTTAAGTTGTACGTTTTTCAACATTTTTCATAGCTTTTCTACTATATTGGTGAGGTTATTCTCGGCTATGTCTTTTAGCTTTGAGTAAGCTTGTGAATTTTGGCCTTACTATGATTTGATTTATTAGCTTATTTAAATATGGACTTGTATATTTTATGTTATCTTTCTATGTTTTTCCCTTAGGAAGGAATCGAAAAAGCCTTTGGAACTTGGGGTCATTAGTCCCTTTGATGAGTGTTAGTGTAACCATCAAGATTTTTTGCTACATATCCTTCTCGAATGGTTATGGAGTAAGTATCTAGCATCAATAGGAATTGTCTTTGGCCAATGGAAGGGTTCATGTCACTGCCCCTAGGTTTTTATCCTGGTTCGAGGTGGACGTCTCATGGATTTTACCGCCTACGCTCTTGGAGTGGCTTATTCCTAATAGAGAGTGAGGTAGTTGTACCATAGTGTGTTGTATTTAGTAGGAACTTATTTTATAAAGAAAATATATGCCACATTATCAAGGATTACGACGTTATTTGTGCAAAAATTATTTCGTTAGACAAAATACTCATTTATTTAATTTTGGAAGAGCCTAAAGGAATAATTATTGTTTCGTTTGGGAACAAAAAATGAGAAGGTGAATAGAGGTGATGGAATTTCGTAGCTTCTGATGCAGTGGAGAGAGAGGGCCTACAAGGTTAGAACTCCATTGCTCAAGTGAGTATATGGAGAAGAATAATGAAATAAAATTGTATTTGAAACTTGTTACTTGATCTTGGTGCCTCCTCTATGTATAATAGAGAGGGAAGAACTAACTTTTTATTAGTTATGAGTGAACTGCAGAAATACATTGTATGATTTACAATTGAGATCTTTGATGATCACTAGAATGATAGTCTCAACGTATTAGGAAGATTCTGAAAGAAGTTGGATCTTTCTTTGATTGTTGATCGGGATCGATATGGTCGGTATAAGCCTATTTAGGTTCGGTTTGATTGGCATAAAACACGTATCCCATAAGACTTTGTCGTCACATAAGAAGGCAGGGGATTAATCCTACAACTCCGGGTGTTGACCAGTCCCTGATGATTTTTATAAGGCAGATGTTTGAAAACTGCTTTAGTATTTTCAAGGAACCAGACAATTAATCCACCTAACTTCAAAACGTTTTTCATATATATCACCATTATAGTTTTTTGGGAACCAAAACTTCTTTAAGTGTTGCATCTGAGTGATTAGATGATATGTGAAGCTTTTTCCTTCCGATACATAGTTTCTTTTACGAGAATAAGTATCTTCTTCCCTTTTTTGAGTCTTTCTCTTTTCAGTTTAACAATTTAACAGTTTTTTCTTTTGCTTTTTATTTCCTACAACTGCAAAGTTAGTGCACTATTAACAAGAAATCACAAGAAAAATGTTTGCAAGTCTCAAAAGGATATTTCATCTTCTTTGATGGATCTTAATCACTCTTCCACAAATTTTGTTTTTTCCAGACCATATAATCTTGATGGTGCTTTTTATAGAAGTAGGTTTATCTTCTGACTGGGGAACCATGAGTCCTTATAAGGATGAAAAAATATGTAACAAGTACGGCGCTTGCGTCATTCCTTTTTATGAATTTTATTTTTCTATCATGGGACTTTGTTTCCCTCTCAATGCTTTTGAAATAGAAGTTCTGGAACACCCGGCCATGGCTCCTTCACAAGTTCACTCTTCATACTAGGCATATATATATATATATATATATATATATATATATATATATATATATATATATATATATATATATATATATATATATATATATATATGAGATTATACAATTATTGGTGTGAGTAAGTGAAAGGAAAACCATGTGTGTTCCTTTTTCTTCACCTCTTTAAATGTCTCCATGGCTCGGTATCCCAAACTAGGGGTAGGATTTTACTTCTCCTCAAGTTGTTCGTTCGGTTTAAAAGATTTCTAGAGCTATTGACTTTTGAAGACCGGTTTTTCTTGTTAACCCTTGTCATCCCCAAAGCTCATGTTGCAAGTTGTGACATTGGTAATAGAGCGGGTGGAGCCGGTGGAACATGTGTCAACTGTTCTCTAAGTATTAAAATGAGTGTCACTTTCTGTTGGGGAATAAATTTTTCATATATAATGAAAAGATCTCTCTGGAAAGACTTAATATCAAAAAGATCAGTTGATGAAGTTTATCAATAGTCGAGGATATGTATGGGAAGTTACCTTGGTGACAGAGGTTGATAAGAAACATTTAAAATGTCTTATTGATGTCCATTCGTTGATGAAAGTAGGTTCTTAGGAAGAGAGAAAAACCATTTTTAGTAAGCCTTTATGCTTTTAAGTTTATGATGTTTTTAACCTGCATGCCTCTGATGTGTATGTTTTTCTTGCTACTGTGTATAATGTACTGAGCATCACCAGGATCATATTGGTACCAACTTGTTGCACTTAAAGCATACAATACATTTGGACGAGTACATAATATGGCATACATGATAGATCCTATTGCAAATGAATATAGAATCTTATTCATGTGATCCATTTCTTTCTTAGTTGAAGGGGATTGTCTTTTTGATAGACACAAAACATGTTGCATATGTATGATCCTTTCTTGGAATCATTCATATTAAATCGTCTCAACACTTTGTCTATGTATGTACTCTGACTTATCCCAAAACTATTTTATTATATATCTGTATAGATCCTAATTCCTAGTATATAGGTTATTTCACTTGGGTGCTTCATAGAAAAGCATTTCCCTAGCCAATTTTTGCTTGCTGCAAGGTAGGGACACTGTTTCCAATGAGTAATATGCCATATACATATAATATCAGGAAGAAGATCATGCTCCCACTAACATTCTTATAAACACAAGGTTCATCTTCATTTTTTATGAATCAATATTGTTTTATCGTTTCATCAAAACGAAGATTCTAGCTTCTGGAAGCTTGCTTTAATCCATAGATTGATCATTATAACTTGCATATCTTTTGGGCTTTTTATGGTATGTCAAGTCCTTTAGGTTGTGTCATGTACACATCCTCAAAAAAAATCCCAGTAAGGAAAGTAGTATTGAGATTCTTCTTCCATATTTCGTAATCATGATATGTAGCGATAGCAAGTAAAATATGAACAGATTTAAGCATTGCATCTGGTGAAAAGGTTTCATCATAGTCAACACCATGAATATATTATAACCTTTAGCAAACATTCTTATCTTATATACCATCCATGTGAGTCTTATTTTCTAAGAGCCACTTGCATCCTATAGGATTAACTCCTACACGAGGCTATATTAAGGTTCAAACCTAGTTTGTGTACATGAAACCCATTTCAGATTTCATGGCTTTTAGCCACTTCTCAGACTCAGAACTAGTGATAGCTTATTGGTAGCTCACAAGATCATCTTGATTCATAAGTAGTATATCACCTTGATCAGTTACAAGATAACCATATCTCTCAGGTTGTTGACGTATCATGTTTGACCTATGTTGGTCTTGTTCTACTTAAGCAGGTTTCTCTTCCAAAACTACTTGTGTTTCCTGCTCCATTTCCTCCATAGGTGTCTCAATGCTTTATGTTTCTTGAATTTATTAAAGCTATGCTTTTCTCCCACTGATTCCTTTGGAAATAAATTCCTTTTCCTACTCCAGTTCGAATGATAAACACTTTTCCCTCAGAGGGACTGTAGAAGTAATACCCTATTGTTTCTTTAGGATACCCCGCAAATAAACATTTTTCAGATTTGGGCTAAAGCTTAGGTGAAATTTGTCGATTCACGTAAATTTCGCAACCTTAAATATTCTTGTAAGACAAATGTGGTTTCTTACCACTCCATATCTCATATGGAGTCTTTTCAATCTTTTTGGGCTAAAGCTTAGGTGAAATTTGTTCACATTATTCTAATTTATCAGGGTTTTACTGTTCGACTATAAATATATACCAAATTATTTAAATAAATAATAATAACTAATTATTAATATTATTATAATATTTAAATAAAAATTCTAAACCATTATAAAGAACCATAATTTTCTTAAAATTAATACAATAATAATTATTCTTATTATATTATAAAAAGAGAATTTATGTATACAATTTTGCAAACCCTAATTATCTTACTCATGACAACATGTGTCGTCACAAATTCTAATACAATATATTCATACTATAAAAAAATATAATGGACGATTGTTCAATTCAAATGATCAAAATATCATTGCTTCACCTTACAAATGTCAGATTCTGAAGCAAAATGAACATTGACCATTCATATAAAATACAATCATCACACTAATTAAATCGATGAAATAAAATGTGCGACTAGATATGGCCCAATTCTTTCTGGCCCACGAAACGGCCTAATGATCTAAAGTTCGAGGGACCCATTACCATAGTGGTCGTCCCTCCCTCCTCGTTCATGGTCTCTACTCAACACCGGTAGTGACCGCCTAGGATCGACAGAGACAGTTCTTGATCGGAAGACCTCGTGCCCGACACAGTTGATAACGAGAAAACGTATCGATTATATTGCTAGGTTTCATTGACGTTTTATCGCATAATCACCGTTTTAACACTCGATTTCTCGAGTTTTTCTTACCATTTTGCAGGTACATCATTATATGGAGCTAAATCATGAATTAAGAGAAAAAGGAACAAATCAACCATAAAAAGATGAAGAAATGAAGAAGCCTGCAAAACTGCATATTTTGTTGCAGCCACGATCGTCACCAGGGTGTCACGACCGTGACACCCCAAAATCATCCATCACGACCGTAAGAGAGTTGTCACGACCGTGACACTTAAAAGCCACATAACACGAACGTGAAGACCTTGTCACGACCGTGACAAGGATAAAATTAGGTTTTTGACTCAGACTACGTCAAAGCACTACGTGAAGAAAGCTTCTCCTATTTTGTTGCCACGTACCTACATTCTCTCCACCAATTCAGCAAGGCCCATGCAACAAAGGTCCAAATTTCAGCCCATTAAGGATTCTATAAATAGTACAAGTTCTATGAACAATGTACAGAGCATTTTTTATTCGATTTCTGCGGAAGCTCTGCCGAACTATTTTACGACCCTGTTTCTATTTCTGCATTTATTTTTAGTTTTCTTCTCGTTTTTATTGTATCCAAACCCGCCATATAACAATTTCCAACATCAGGAAATTGTTATACATTTATTTTTTTCTAAACCTTCAGCCTTTGTTATTTTCGATTTCCGCCAACTCCAAGCTTTCCGGTCTGTGGAAGAAGGAGTCTGCTCTAATATTTGTTAACCAGGTTTTTATTATATTGCAATTTAATTATTTATAATGTTTATTTATTTTTCTGCCATGAGTATTTTATTATTTAATTTTCTGTCTCTGTCTGGTTCAACATCGATGAGTAGCTAAATACCTTAGGGCGGTATGTAGTTAGAACAAACTTAATCGGTAAAATTTAACCATAGGCTAAAAATAATTAATCACTTAACATTCTGGCTGACACTTTTTAATTAAAATCGACCTTTTCGTTACGAGAGTAAGAAAAGAGTATTAGGTTAGGTCGAGACCACGAGAGTGTGAGATTTTAACCAGATAGCTAAAGTTAGGCATTTAAATTAAACACAACGAGAGCGCTTTAAAATAAATTAGAATTACTAAGTTTCCAAAAATTATCTCTAAACACTTATGGGCTAGCGAGAGCAGGCATAGGGCTTTAGGCATAAGATCTGATATAAGACCACGAGAGTGTGAGTTGAGGGTATTTAAACTGGTAACCTCTACCGAATAGATTAAGTAAACACCTTTATAAGCCTAGGTTAGATTGACCCTCCAAAGTTAGTATAATTACATACCGACCGCCTTAGTATTACTTTATTAAAACTTAAATTTAATTCCGCCTTTAATAGTCTTAAAAATCAACAAAAAATCGTGACAACCATTCGCCTTAGCTAAACTAGAAGTTCATCTAGCACTAAGTAACCATAGAATCCCTGTGGATCGATAATCTTAAATATTACTTCGATAGGCTGTGCACTTGCAGTTAAGATACCGCTAGACACATAATTAGACACGTCTTTAGCCCATCAAGTTTTTGGCGCCGTTGCCGGGGATTCCTTAATTTAGTTACTAGTGCATTTAGGTAGCATTGTCTAGACTAAGGTATCAACTATTTAATTTGATTTAATTTCCGAGTGTATGCCAAGTACTCGCTCTAAAAGCGAAGACTTGCAACCTCTAATCCCTGAATCGGAACGCTTCTTACACGTAAGAAGACGTATATTCGATTATGAAAATAGTTACAATATTCCAGATCTTCAATTAGATCCGCCTAAACCAGTCGTAACATCAAAGGACGCAGAGATGGCTGAAGAACAGAATCACCCACTCAAGTATTACGCCAGTCCTTCGCAAGCTGAACCGCATTCAAGCATTGTCGCGCCGGCTATCAACCGAAATGATTTCGAACTAAAACCTTCGTTGATATCAGCCGTGCAACAAAATCAATTCGCCGGAAATCCTACCGAGGATCCGAATCTTCATCTTTCGATCTTTGTGCAATATGCAGATACCGTAAAAGCCAATGGAGTTACCCAAGAAGCTATTAGACTACGTTTATTTCCTTTTTCGCTTCGAGACAGAGCAAGAGCTTGGCTTCAATCTCTGCCTTCGAACTCAGTAACTACGTGGGAGGAACTAAAGAGAGTTTTCTTGAACAAATATTTTCCACCCAGCAAGACAGCTATGCTGAGAGCTCAGATCAACGGATTTAAGCAAAGGGAAAGCGAATCATTATTCGAAGCTTGGGAACGCTATAAGGATCTGCTGAGACTTTGTCCACATCACAGATTAATAGAATGGATGGTCATCCATACCTTCTATAATGGACTCTTGTACAATACAAGAATGACAATTGACGCTGCCGCGGGCGGTGCATTGATGGACAAAGAATATAATGATGCCTATGCACTCATCGAAAGTATGGCTCAAAATCATTACCTTTGGGGAAGCGAGAGAGTCGCAACTGAGAAACCAACAAAAGGAGGTATGTACGAAGTAAGTAGTATGGACCAAGTCAATGCGAAGTTTGACCAACTAAGCCAAAAGATCGACAACTTGGCCATAACGCCAACAGCCAACGTGGCTGCAGTAACACCTAACTGTGAGTTATGTGGAGTTTCAGGACACGAAGTTTCTGATTGTCAACTATTGACAGGAACTCCCACTGATCAAGTGAATTATGCTCAAGGAAACCCTTACTCAAACACATACAACCCAGGTTGGAAGAATCATCCGAACTTCTCCTATAAGAATAACAATGCTTTATACGCACCAGGTCAAACACCAGCTACATCACCAGGATATCAAAAGACTGCTCCTAATGTCCCTAGAAAATCGAACCTTGAATTGATGATGGAGAACTTTATAGCTAACCAATCTCAAACAAACAAGGACTTCTTAAACCAAAACATTCACACTAGTGAGCAGATTAAACAATTAGTGAGCAAAGTAGATGCATTAGCTACACATAACAAAATGCTTGAAACTCAGATTTCACAAGTAGCTCAACAACAAGCACCTACTGCTGCACCAGCTGGAGTATTCCCTGGACAACCTCAACCTAATCCTAAAGGACATGCTAACGCTGTAATATTAAGAAGTGGCAAGGAACTTGACGGACCTACCGATCCAAGACTTGACAATCCAGCCATGTACCAAAAACCGGATAAACCGACTGAAGTGGTGAATGATCCAGAAGAAAAGGAAGATGATAATCAAGAAGTAGTGGAGAAAGAACAACCTTATATGCCTCCACCACCCTATAAACCACCAATTCCGTACCCTCAAAGATTAATAAATTCCAAGACGACGGGTCAATTTAAGAAATTTGTCGAACTTCTGAAACAGTTGAATATTACTATTCCGTTTACAGAAGCTATCACCCAAATACCCTCGTATGCTAAGTTTTTAAAGGAAATCTTATCCAATAAGAAAAAGATAGAGGATAACGGAACAGTTACACTTACTGCCGAGTGTAGCGCCATAATTCAGAATAAAATGCCTCCTAAGCTAAAAGATCCAGGAAGTTTCTCTATACCCTGTGTAATAGGAAAATTCGTCATTGACAAAGCTCTATGCGATTTAGGAGCCAGTATCAGTGTTATGCCCTTAACGATTTGCAAAAGGCTAGACATGGGAGACCTGAGACCAACTAAAATGTCTGTTCAACTAGCCGATCGCTCTGTTAAATATCCTGTAGGCATACTAGAAAACGTCCCAGTACGTATAGGACAATTCTACATCCCTACTGATTTTATAATCATGGACATCTCTGAAGACTCCACTACACCTATCATACTAGGAAGACCATTCTTAGCTACCGCCGGAGCTATAATAGACGTAAAAAGAGGAAAGCTAACCTTTGAAGTAGGTGAAGAGAAAGTTGAATTTATTTTAACACAATTCTTACAATCACCAGCTATAGAGGATACATGCTATCTATTGGACGTAATTGACGAATGTGTAAGAGAGATGGAACTGAAAGAGACCACTTATTCTGAAATAATGAAAATTCAAATCCCTCCGATTTTCGAAGATGATAATTGGCGTAAACCATATCAGGATGATAGTCTAAGCGAAAGTTTAACACTTACACCGGATCCCATGCCAAGTAAAGATAAACCTACATTAGGATTAAAAACTTTACCTCATAACCTAAGGTACGAATTCTTAGACGTTGAATGTAAAAGACCAGTTATAATAAATTCTAGTTTAGGAACTATAGAAACAAAGAAACTTTTAGATGTTTTGAAGAAATATCCAACTGCATTAGGATATAACATATCTGACCTCAAAGGAATATGTCCTTCAGTTTGTATGCATCGTATTCTGCTAGAAGAAGATTGCAGAACCTCCAGAGAATCTCAAAGAAGAATTAACCCAACCCTTAGCACTGTAGTAAAAGAAGAAGTTAAAAAATTACTAGATGCCGGAATAATATATCCAATATCTGATAGTGAATGGGTTAGTCCAATACATGTAGTGCCAAAGAAAGGAGGTATCACTGTTGTGAAAAACGCTCAAGGCGAATCGATATCGCAAAGAGTAGTGACGGGATATAGAGTATGCATAGATTATCGTAAACTAAACAAAGCCACTCGAAAAGATCATTTCCCACTACCTTTTATAGATCAAATGTTAGAACGATTAGCCCAGCATTCTTACTTCTGTTATCTTGACGGTTACTCAGGATTTTTCCAAATCCCTATCCATCCAGATGATCAAGAGAAGACTACATTCACATGCCCATATGGAACGTTCGCTTATAGACGAATGCCCTTTGGATTATGCAACGCTCCTGCAACCTTTCAAAGATGTATGATGTCAATCTTCGCAGATTTTATAGACAACATCATGGAAGTGTTCATGGACGACTTCTCTGTATGCGGGCAAAGTTTTGAAGGATGCTTATCAAACTTAGAAATGGTGTTAGAAAGATGTGTAAAAGTAAACCTCGTGCTTAACTGGGAGAAATGTCATTTTATGGTCAAAGAAGGAATCGTATTAGGTCATGTAATATCCGACAAGGGAATTGAAGTTGATAAAGCTAAGATTGAAGTCATAAAAGATCTTCAACCCCCTAAAACCGTTCGAGAAATACGAAGCTTTTTAGGACACGCCGGTTTTTACCGACGATTCATCAAAGATTTCTCGAAAATCACTAAACCTCTTACTGGTTTATTAATGAAAGACGCTGAGTTCATATTCAATGAAGATTGTCTTAAAGCATTCGAAACTCTAAAAACAGCCCTCATCACCGCACCAATCATGCAACCCCCTGACTGGAGATTACCTTTTGAAATCATGTGCGATGCGAGTGACTATGTTGTAGGCGCAGTTCTAGGCCAGAGGAAGGAAAAGAAACTTCATGCGATTTATTATGCCAGTAGAACCTTAGATTCTGCCCAGATGAACTACGCCACTACCGAAAAAGAATTGTTAGCAATTGTCTTTGCGCTTGACAAATTCCGTTCTTACCTAGTTGGAGCGAAAATAATCATTTACACAGACCATGCTGCTATTCGATATTTATTAACTAAGAAAGATGCTAAACCAAGACTCTTGAGATGGATTTTACTCTTACAAGAGTTTGATCTAGAAATAAAAGATAAGAAAGGTACTGAGAACGTCGTAGCGGACCATTTATCTAGAATAGAAGGTATTAAACCCGAACAAGTGCCGATTAACGATGATTTTCCGTATGAACAGCTGATAGCACAATTAGGAAGCGACCTAGCTCAGTTAGATATAAATGAACCAGAATCCGTGGAAACAATTCAGACAACTGTAGGACTGCCATGGTACGCTGACATTGTCAACTACCTAGCCGCAGGAGCTCTTCCACCCGATCTAACCTATCAGCAGAAAAAGAAATTCTTTCACAATCTGAAACATTACTATTGGGATGAACCATTATTGTTCAAAAAAGGACCAGATGGAATCTTTCGCCGATGTATTCCCGAAGAAGAAATAGAAGATGTCATTGCTCAATGCCATTCATCTCCTTATGGTGGACATGCAAGCACTTCCAAGACTTGTGCAAAAATCTTGCAAGCCGGCCTATTCTGGCCTAATCTATGGAAGGATGTCCACATCGCTATTATAAATTGCGATCAGTGTCAACGCACCGACAATATTTCAAGAAGAGATGAAATGCCTCAAAAAGGAATATTAGAAGTAGAAATCTTTGACGTCTGGGGAATAGATTTCATGGGACCATTCCCATCATCTTTCGGTAATAATTACATACTCGTAGCTGTTGATTATGTTTCGAAATGGATTGAAGCTATAGCTTCTCCTACAAACGATACACGAGTAGTAATAAAGCTTTTCAAAAATATAATCTTTCCCATATTTGGTGTGCCTAGACTCGTCATAAGTGACGGTGGCTCGCACTTCATCTCAAAAATCTTTGACAAATTACTATCTAAGTATGGAGTAAGACACCGTGTGGCTACACCATATCACCCACAAACAAGTGGACAAGTCGAAGTCTCGAACAGAGAAATTAAACAAATCTTAGAAAAGACTGTCGCCATATCTCGGAAAGATTGGTCATCTAAACTTAATGAAGCTTTATGGGCTTATAGGACCGCTTACAAGACACCCATAGGTACTACACCTTTCAAATTAGTTTATGGAAAATTTTGTCACCTCCCGGTAGAACTAGAACACAAAGCTTATTGGGCGATTAGAACTCTCAATATAAACTATAACGCTGCAGGAGAAAAGCGAATCCTAGACATTAACGAATTAGAAGAATTAAGGCTAGATGCTTACGAGAATGCTAAGATATATAAAGAAAGAACTAAGCGATGGCATGATAAACGCCTATCTAGGAAGGAATTTAGTGTGGGAGACGTTGTACTCCTCTTTAATTCAAGACTTAGGCTCTTTCCTGGAAAATTAAAATCTAGATGGTCAGGACCCTTTGAAATAATTAAAGTATTCCCGAGTGGAGCAATAGAAATTAAGGGTAGGAATAGTGAACCATTCATAGTAAACGGACAACGTTTAAAACATTATCATAAAGTTGAAAATAGAGATTATGCAAATAATCTAAGGCTTTTAGAATTGTCCACTGATTCCCCTGATTAATCTAATCCTAAGCATTACGTCAGGCTTTTGACGATAAAAACAGCGCTTAGTGGGAGGCAACCCATTTACTTATTTAATTATTTAAACTATTCTCTTTATCATTTTGTTATTTATCGTTTTACTATTTGTTTATTTGTTTTGTCATTTTATAGTTTTATTTTATATTACTATTATTGCCATTACATTATGCATTTCATTTTCTTATTTTTATCTTAAATCACTTTTTACAGATTTTCTAAAAGTCTTTTCCACTTTCCTTCTTCCCCCGATTTGTTTCCTCATTATTTGCACTGACCATGGCTAATCAACCCATAAACCATATGGAAACCAAATTTAGAGGTAGGAACCAAAGAATGAAGTTTGAAGAGTTATCACAGAGGCAAATGGATTTGACCCTGTACCCGGATGAACGGACTATGGAAACCCTAGGTATACGTGATAGCATCATGTACTTGTTTAACCGACTCGGATGGGAGAATGCATTGATCCAACATAAGTTTGTGACTTACCGCGAGCTCACCCTTGAGTTCCTTAGCTCCTTAATTTACCTACCTGAGCGCGGTTTTGGATTTAGGAAAGGATTTATTAGTTTCCGCCTATTTGGAATAGAATATGACTTTAACCATAAAGAACTAGCTGACTTGTTAGGATTCCCTAGTGGACCATTTGCTTTTACCACCACACAGGTAGAATTGATGGATATTGAGCTAGATTTCTTTTGGGGAACTTTAACCGGAAACTACCACCCTGAACCAAATAGCATGAATAATGATGAGATCCATAACCCTGCTCTCCGTTACTTCCATAAAATCCTTGCCCACACCTTCTTTGGAAAAGAAGAAAACATTACCGGAGTTTCTAAAGATGAGATATTTATTATGTCATGTTTCACTAATGGACAGCCTGTTAATGGTGTACCTTTCATGATGCAAACCTTCACCCGTATCCAAGAAGAACCTGAATGACCTATATTAGTAGGAGGTCTTGTAACCATGATTGCTGATGCTTTAGGACTTAGGTACCAATTGCACAGGTGCAACCGTTTAGGTAACATCCGTCCTATGAATCTTAACTTCTGCTTTAATAGACATATCATAAGGAATTTAGGACATCCACCTTTTGAGTACCTAATCCGGAACGAGGTAGTAACCCTGTTTACATTGCCAAACCATGCTAGAGTAAGTGTTCACAATAAGGATAACTGGCTTTATGAGTTAAATCCACCTGATTATCCATCCACTCCTGAAACACCTCAGTCTTACAAGATAAAAGATGATACAATGACCGATGTCGAAACTGACCCTGAGACACCTCCTGGTTACCATGACATTGACCACACTGAAGAAGTACATGAAACCCCTGAAGTGAATCAAGGAGATTATGCTAACAACTTACAAAACATCATGAACACTCTCAATGCTTACCAAACTGACATTAATTTATTTAAAGAAGACATTAAGAGCATGCGATTGGACATTATAGGTTTGACTGACATAACCTGCGAACAATTCTATCACTTGAACTCCGCAATCGAAGACTTGAAGAAACACTTTTGAAAATGCTATAAGTGATTTAGTTTATTTTTCTCTTTGTTTTCGTTTCTAGTTAGATTTATTTTTCGCAAACAATTTCGTATCGTATTTTCATTAATGTAATTTCATTTTCAATTACCTTATGCAATGCATTTCTAATTCCAAAATTTCTCTATTTTAAGCAATTTATATACTTTTCATCCTATGTACTGTTATGCTTGCATTTATTCATATTACATACAATATCTCATGCCATGCAAGTTAGTGAAGTACTGTGTTGAAATTATATATTATATGGTGTTTATAATTTAATATGAGTGATAAGTGAAGAAAATACATTATTATAAAATATGTGAAATAGGTGAGAAAGTGTTTTCTGGAAATTATTCAACGAAGCAAGCCCTCACGGTCGTCACTCCCATCTAACGATCGTGACACGCTCATTTAGAGTGTCACGACCGTCGCACCCCTGTCACGACCGTGACAACCCCTATTACAGGAATCGTGAGAAACAGAATTGTTTCTCTTCGTGCCTCTTCTTCTTCTTCCTCCATAACTTCCAAAAAACTACCCATCTTCTCCATAACCTCCGTAACCCCCCATTACCAACTTTAAACTCATTAACCCCCCATTATCACAACTTATCACATTCTCACTCTCCATTATTTATTCCGAATCATTCTTTCTTTCATTTTACCATTTTTTCACAAAACATCAAAAATCTTCATCTTTCACTCTAAGCTCTTGCATGCAATGGATACTATTAATTTTAGAGAAGGTGATGCTGGAGAAACCCAGAGAGAGCGATTTCTCCGATTCCAAAACCGCGGTGTGCAACCTACACGTTACATCAACACTGTCTGTTTGAGGGAACTCGGAATGCTTGCCAGTGTTACGAGCCTGCTTCAAAAAGTCGGTCTGTGGGATCTTTGCAGTCAACCTCAGCCAACATTCGAACTTCTGACATTGGAGTTCCTCAGCTCATTCCAGTACATCACTCCCGCCGGTTCTCAGAGTCAGCTCACCGGTTTCGCAAAATTCAGATTGCATGGCCAAGAGTTCAACCTTTCGCAAGACAGGATAGCCGAGTTGCTAGGCTTCGATCACGGAACTGAAGCTCACCGTCGCGTGCCCGATAATTTTAGTGAACCAGCTTTCACTCTATGGCACGACATAACCAATACCCGTGCCTCAGCCTTCCAAAGCCTCAACGCTACGCACATTCACAACCCGGCAATCCGCTATTTCCACCGAGTCATTTGCAACACCATCTTCGCTCGAGAAAGCAACCATAAGCTCAATTCCAAGGAGCTTCTATTCTTACACTGCGCTCTTAATGACGAGCCGATCAACGCTGCCCCTTTCATGCTTTATCATATCCAGGCTATTGCACATAGAGGATCCACCCCGTTCTTCATAGGCGGCATTGTCACCACCCTCGCCATTCAGTTGGGGCTTGGTGACTTGGTCGCAAATCAGCCTCACCTAGCCGCAGAATTCCTCACCAAGAGTTATTGCAGGTCCGCTCACCTGATTGCGCAGCGAGAGGATGGCAGGTATAGCCCTGTTGTCCATGGCACCATATTTCACCATATCATTCTGTCGTCCCGCGACCGCATCGACCCATCCAGCCGAGCCAACTGGCTCTTTCTTTTACCAGATGCTGCCGACCACGCTCCTATCCATGATCAGGCAGATCTCCCTGCGGATGAGATGCAGGACGCTATGGATGCAGCTGAGCCTGTCCAGGATATACCAGAGACATCTACCCGACAGCCTCCTGCACCGGAATTCACTCTTGAGGACGTCCTCCGTGCGATTCATCAGCAGAACCAGATGAACGCCGCACTGGAGCGAAGGCAGAAGGAGCAGTATGATGCTTTACTCGGCACTATTGCAGCAAACCAGGCAGCTACTAATGAGAGGTTTGGCGAGATTTTCAGCGAGTTAGAAGCCTTGCGTATCGACATCACTGGGACCACCAGCACCGGTTCTGATCCTGAAGCGACTCCTTCCAGACGCCGCTCCCGCACCAGAAGCCGACCCCGCGGTCCTCAGCAGCCGTAAATCTAGTTTTACTTTTGTTTGTTTTTCGTTTTTATCGTTTGTACTGTACTTTTACCGCATTTATATCACAACATTGAGGACAATGTCTGATATAGTGTGGGAGAGGTACCTTTCATTTCCGCATTTTTCCTTTTCGCATTTTTCCATTTCGTTGTATTTTCAATTCCGTTGTATTTCCTTTAGTAAGTTAATGAAGTGAGCAAAATCTTTATGATATTTTCTTTAGTTTCGAATTTTCCCCGTTTATTTAGCCATACCCGAAAAAAAAAATCTTTAATTATTCGCATTACCCGACTTACCTACGAAATCGTAATTAGGAAGCTGAGAACGATTAAACAAGACCAATACAATCTTGACACCTCTGACTTCCTACTTAAGCGATTCCATTCCGATTACCATTACGAGTACACTTTTAGTTTTAGTTCAAAAGTAACCCCTAGTAGTTTATACTAGCAGTCAGCACCGTCTGAACACAAACCACGTGGGGAGCCGATGAATATAAGCGTTTGATGCCTAATCAATAATGATCCTTCATATCTCGATGCAAAATGAAAAGAAATTGCACCAAAGTACACGGTCGCATACAAGAAACGAGAAATATGAGAAGGAGTCCATTGCGGGTTGGTTCAGAGGTACTGGTTCTGAACTTGGTAGGGCGTGCTACGGCTCGATCCCCCACAACCTCCAAATCGGATAATATATGTAGGGTTACCACACTCGTGTACTAGACCCCGTGCTCAAAAAGGATCAAAGTCGCTAACCGGCTACTCCACTACGTGCGTGCTAAGGCAAAGGGCTTAATGTGATTGCGCTAGAGTGAAACCGGGCGAAATAAGATCGAAAAAATCTAGGTGAAATTGTAAAGCAATTGCCGATTGTTTCGTTTAACGGGAAGTCGACGACATAGCTTGTTGCTTGTGTCATTAGTGTATCGGTAGTGTTCTATCAAAGTACCGGATTATCCGACAAAACGATCCCTCGTATGATTTGTTATGAGTATGCGTGAATAAAATCTTGTCCGCCGATTTTCAACCGACTATTTGCTTGAGGACAAGCAAAGGTTTAAGTTTGGGGAAGTTTGATAACGAGAAAACGTATCGATTATATTGCTAGGTTTCATTGACGTTTTATCGCATAATCACCGTTTTAACACTCGATTTCTCGAGTTTTTCTTACCATTTTGCAGGTACATCATTATATGGAGCTAAATCATGAATTAAGAGAAAAAGGAACAAATCAACCATAAAAAGATGAAGAAATGAAAAAGCCTGCAAAACTGCATATTTTGTTGCAGCCACGATCGTCACCAGGGTGTCACGACCGTGACACCCCAAAATCATCCATCACGACCGTAAGAGAGTTGTCACGACCGTGACACTTAAAAGCCACATAACACGAACGTGAAGACCTTGTCACGACCGTGACAAGGATAAAATTAGGTTTTTGACTCAGACTACGTCAAAGCACTACGTGAAGAAAGCTTCTCCTATTTTGTTGCCACGTACCTACATTCTCTCCACCAATTCAGCAAGGCCCATGCAACAAAGGTCCAAATTTCAGCCCATTAAGGATTCTATAAATAGTACAAGTTCTATGAACAATGTACAGAGCATTTTTTATTCGATTTCTGCGGAAGCTCTGCCGAACTATTTTACGACCCTGTTTCTATTTCTGCATTTATTTTTAGTTTTCTTCTCGTTTTTATTGTATCCAAACCCGCCATATAACAATTTTCAACATCAGGAAATTGTTATACATTTATTTTTTTCTAAACCTTCAGCCTTTGTTATTTTCGATTTCCGCCAACTCCAAGCTTTCCGGTCTGTGGAAGAAGGAGTCTGCTCTAATATTTGTTAACCAGGTTTTTATTATATTGCAATTTAATTATTTATAATGTTTATTTATTTTTCTGCCATGAGTATTTTATTATTTAATTTTCTGTCTCTGTCTGGTTCAACATCGATGAGTAGCTAAATACCTTAGGGCGGTATGTAGTTAGAACAAACTTAATCGGTAAAATTTAACCATAGGCTAAAAATAATTAATCACTTAACATTCTGGCTGACACTTTTTAATTAAAATCGACCTTTTCGTTACGAGAGTAAGAAAAGAGTATTAGGTTAGGTCGAGACCACGAGAGTGTGAGATTTTAACCAGATAGCTAAAGTTAGGCATTTAAATTAAACACAGCGAGAGCGCTTTAAAATAAATTAGAATTACTAAGTTTCCAAAAATTATCTCTAAACACTTATGGGCTAGCGAGAGCAGGCATAGGGCTTTAGGCATAAGATCTGATATAAGACCACGAGAGTGTGAGTTGAGGGTATTTAAACTGGTAACCTCTACCGAATAGATTAAGTAAACATCTTTATAAGCCTAGGTTAGATTGACCCTCCAAAGTTAGTATAATTACATACCGACCGCCTTAGTATTACTTTATTAAAACTTAAATTTAATTCCGCCTTTAATAGTCTTAAAAATCAACAAAAAATCATGACAACCATTCGCCTTAGCTAAACTAGAAGTTCATCTAGCACTAAGTAACCATAGAATCCCTGTGGATCGATAATCTTAAATATTACTTCGATAGGCTGTGCACTTTCAGTTAAGATACCGCTAGACACATAATTAGACACGTCTTTAGCCCATCAACAGTATCTCCCGACCATGATGCTCTTTCATCGACCGGTTCCTGGCAGTTACCTATTTTTGGGGGATCCACGATACAGGCCCAAAAATACGAACCGTTGGCCACACGCTGGGGGCTTGCTATATAAACCCTCTCGTTCGAGAGGGTCAGGTATTGAATATTCATTTCTATAACACTATACTCGTACTTGCTAGCTCTTGTGCCTGTTTTGACTTTGGCATCGGAGTACCTTGCAGGTACAACCCCCGTTCTCCTCATTCCACGAGCAGACCCGAAGATCCACGTCAGCAACCATTGATGTTCTGATCTCTAGGTAAGATCAGTGGCGTCGTTATCTCCCTGTCTTCTCACCCTCCGTTCGTGAAGACGAAACATCACTCTCCAATTTTCTTCTTGATGGCTCACCAAGAGGATTTCGCCACCGCTCGTGCTCTCACCAGCGTCCCCATTAAGCAACGAGACAATGATTTGAACAACCCTCCCCTCGGGGAGCCGGATCATTCCCAGGATGAATGGACAACATCTCCATCCCCTGAACCATCCCATCAGCCAGATATCATGCTTGTTGATCTTGCTTTGATCCTCATTCCAGAGGGGACAAACCAAACAATGACAGCGTTGACCGAAACGCCCACACCAACATCTAAAAAATCAATCCAATCTTTGAACAGGGTGCTCCCATCACTGTCGTGATTCGTATCAAAGTCTGATCAGCACACCCTTCCCTTCTACAAGCTCCTCCGCAAAGAGGCGGCCTTTGAATGGACCGAGGAATACGATCAAGCCCTGACACACCTAAAAAAGGCCCTGTCAGAACCCCCAGTTCTATCCCGACCTGAGGCAGGTGAAACCCTATTTCTCTACCTCGCAATCGCTAACGAAGCCATAAGCGTTACACTCGTAAGAGAAATGCCCGAAGACCAAAAACCAGTTTACTTTACAAGTAAAGCCCTGCAGGGACCTGAACTTAGATATCAGCAAATTGAAAAGGTGGCTCTGACACTGCTCCGCGCGGCAAGAAAGCTTAAACATTATTTCCTCGCGCATACAATCGTTGTACGCACCGATCAACCCATTAAACAACTTCTCGGATGACCAGGCATGGCCGGAAGAATGTTAAAATGGTCGCTAGAGTTGTTTGAGTTCGACATCGCATTGGTTTAATATGATGGACTAAAACTACATGCATAATAATTTTGTAGGAATTAAAATATATTATTTTTTTAATAGGGACTAAAAATAAAAATTGAGATATTTATAAGGACTAAAAACATATTTAACCCTAAATAATTTGACCAAGAAAATACTCATACTGTAACTATATTAAAAAACTAAAATTGTTTCTAGAAAACTGTATTAAAATTTTATGAAGATATTTTTTTATTTCACTTTCTATAATATGTTGATATTTATTTCTCTTTTTTTCCTAATTATTATTACAAATATTTTGAACAAGAAAATATTATTACTATAATTATATTAGAAAAAACTTAGATTGTCTAGATTTTATATATATATATATATATATATATATATATATATATATATATATATATATATATATATATATATATATATATATATTAGATGTTAGTGATTTACTATTAGATTGAATAAATCAATAATATTCATCACACTATGATATTTGATAAAAATATCAAATGATTAACTTTAGAAAGAATAAAGCCTAAGGTGGAAAAAAAAGATTTAACGTTAAGTGACTAAAAATCCTATTAAACCTAAATTATATGAAAAAAATGAGAAAAGAGAAAAAAAAAAGAATATTATTAATTTATTGATATTTGTAAATTACTCAGATACAATTTTTTCTTTTAAAAAGACGAAATTTGAGAAAATATTAACATATTATAGAAAGTGAAATAAAAAAATAAATTCATAAAATTTAAAAATATTTATTCTAGAAACAATCTTAGTTTCTTTTAATACAGTTATAGTAATAATATTTTCTTAGTTAAAATATATGTAATTTATCATAATAAAAACAGAGCAAGTATCAACATATTATAGAAAGTGAAATAAATAAAAAATATCCTCAAAAAATTTTAATATAGTTTTTCTAAAAACAAATTAAGTTTTTTAATATAATTATAATAAGAATATTTTCTTGGTCAAAATATTTATTGGGGATTGTTCAAACAATATTAACTTTTACAAATAGATAAGATTACATGCATCTATATAAATTTTTTAATATAACTTTTTTAGAAACAACCCTTAATTTTTTAATATAGCATAATAATTTTTTTTTCAAAATATTTACAATAATTTATACTATTATATATAGTATATGTGTCACAAAATTTTGAGTAGTACATAATGTTCTATTTGGCTGTTTTTTTCTTTCTCTATATATCGGTCTTCAGAAAATGTTCTAACAATGTTTCATATACTATTATATATAGTATACTATGTTGATTATATTGTTTTGAATTTTTGAGCTGGTTAGGGTAGTAAAAGCCTGTTCAATTTAGTATTTTGGATAAAATTTGTTTTTAAAAACAAGGGGTGAGGTAGGGATGATATTTTATTTTGATTGGTGCTTCTCACTAACTCCAGATTGAGATCTTACTTAAGATCGGGAGGGGGTTGCAACATCGTAATTATAAAATCATAACTATACTAAAAAATTCGAAAAAAAATAATTTTCTAAGTTCTAGATGGATAGCAAGATCTTAAGAGATAAAATTGTAACGAGGATCGTAAGATCTTACTAAAACAAATCCTATTACTTGAAACAAACCATATAGTTGATAAATTTGAGATGTATATTCTCAAAGCCATAAATCTATAACTTCATCATTTAAAAAGTACTTGTTTAAAAAGGTACTTGTAATTGTCATCCAAATGTAACGGTTGCTCATTTATATTATATCACACACGTCCTCCTATCCCGTCTCTTCTAAACTCGTGATTGTGGCCGTTAATTATGGTAGAATATGACCATAATAGCACAATATGAACAATTTCACTATCCTTTTACAAATTGGTTATGATTTTGCAATGATATGATTCTACGAAAGATTCAAATCGTTGGGAGTGACCGAGATCGTAAAATCGTAAGATTTTAAAATCTTATGATTTTCGATCCACCTCACCCCAATGACCTGAATCTCTCATAGAATTGTATATTGTAGTAAGATTGCTACAAAATCACAATCAAATTGTATACAAATATTGAAATATTTGATTTTGTGCTATCATGGTTGTATTTGGCCACATTTTGATGTTTTTCGGCCACCGCCATCACTGATTGAGAAGAAATTAGTACATGGTGAGAAGATGCAGTGGGACCACAATTACAGTTTGATGACAATGACAGTATACCTTTTGAATTGATGATGTTTTAGATTTTGGGTTTAGAGAATAGTTTTCTTAGTTTTAGGGTTTGTTCAGATAATCATATTCCTTTTAGTATGATCTTATAATCTTCGTTACGATTTTATGTTCTACGATCTAGCTACCCTATTCTGATCTTACAAAATAATTAATTAAGATCTTTCAATCTTGTTTATGGTCTTATATTAATTTTACGATCTTGCAACTACCTTGCGATCTTATGCAAGATCTAGATCCTGACAACCTTAATAATCCTAATACAGATCTTCATGAATTTAGAAAAGCTTTAGCTCTCAAAATTCCTTGTTGGAAAATGTGTACTAATAATCATTCCATCAAAATCTCTTCCTTTGTAGTTTTGTTTCGTGACATTTGGACTAACTTCTAGTTTACATCCTCTTATCTATCAGGACGAGTCATATGTATGTCAGGATCATATTTAGTCTCTTCCATCTTAATTTCAAGTTAATCCCTGGTCGACTTCCTGACCGAGATGACCCCAGCATAAGCCACACCAGAAAGTGCTCATAAGTGGGTCATCTATGTCGATGGAATATCTAGTCTGTTAGGAATTGGAGTGGGGATCGTTCTAAAAAATGAAGAAGGCCTCGTGATCGAGGTATCTCTAGTCCTTTCTTTCCCGACATCTAATAACCAAGTTGAGTATGAAACCTTCCTAGCAGGAATCCTCCTAGACAAGGACACGGGTGCCCATGAAATCAGGATCTACACCGATTCTCAGCTAGTTGTAACACCCCAATTTTCGTAATTATTTATTTATTAATTAATTGTGTGATTTTGTGACTAATAGATTTAATTAATTATTTCGATTAATATGAATAAATTAATTTAATTGAATTATGTGATTTAATTTAGTTAATATATTTATTTGGTTTGTGTGGAATAGTTTAATTATTTGATTAAATTGAATTATTTAATTTATTAGATTTATTTTATTTAGTGGAATAAAAAAAGATTTAGTATATTTGACTAATTAGGCTATTGTGAGTGTATAATTAGTAAATTATTAAGTGGATTAAAAGACCCGATAAGAGATAGAGTTATTATGAGTTAATGTTAGGGTTTAAAAAAAAAGATAGAAAAATAGAAAGAGTAGAATATAGAAAGTGGATAAGGAGAGAAAGAAGAGAAGAGAAGAGTAGTTCAAGAACAAAGAATAAATTCATCAAGAAAATCAAGGTAAGAGTGAGTTTTTATTAAATTATTTGGGATTGTTGGATAATATAAATTGGGTAGAAATGTTGTTAGGGTAAAATCTTCATTTTTCATGAATTTAGAATTTTTAGGTTTTACTAAAAATCTTGATTTGGTATGAGTTATGTGATTATGTTTGAAGTTTATATAAAGTATAGTATAGAGACCCATTTATAATTGGGAGAAAACGTAACGGTGTAAAGTAAATTTGTCTGATGATCTGATTTTATAATCATTAGTATCTTTAAATGAATTTAATACATGACCATAACCATGCAGTGATATAAGTAGTCATGTATTACATATTTAATATATAGTTTTCTAAGATAGAAATTAGTGTATACCAGAGAGAAAAGTAAAACTACTTAAATCCAATTTTTTTTTGCCTTATAGTGATAGTGTTTACATGTGAAATGAGATAATTTAGTAACTGACAAATCATATCAGGTGTCTTATAGTGAGAGTGTCATTTAACTTTGTAGTATACTAAGTCATAAAGGGTGAAGTACTTAAATTATCCATTTTATGAGATGAGAAAGTGAGCCATTCAATTTTAGATGGTAAAGTATTACATGTAATTTGTCTTGAATAATGAAATAGGTGGGTGAATAAATAAATAAATAATATAAATATATATAGAACCCATACATAGGTGATGATTCTAAATGTCACTTTAGAGATGAAATGGAGAATAGTAACTAGGTATCATACTTCTTCAACATGATAGGTATATACATATATCTATACTTTGAATATTAGTATGCCACTTGAATTGGAATAAACATTTAATGTTTTAGATCATGTAGTAATAGAAATTAGTATGAGTTTTGTTACTGGAGTCCATTTAATTAATAAATAGGGTTATTCTTATATATATATTTATATATATGTAAATTTCAATTGAGTTAGTATTAACAATAATCTTAAATTGATTATTGTATTTTATTCTAGTTATATTATGAATATTGAGTTTGACTATGAATGACATATAGTTAATCCATATTTAATTGATATTGAGTGTTTTGTGAACAGAGATTGGATTTTGTTGATACATGTGTATTACTTGTTAAATATGGTGGCAATGTTTGAAGTGAGAATGCTATGATTATTAAAGCTTAGAGGACAGGCTTTTAATGTGTTATCGGTCTAAACGACGGACCCGATTAAAATGTAAAAAACTGAAAAAATGATAACAAGTGATTGGTACCACATGCATGAGTTGCATTTAAGTCTTGCATTGAGTCTCATTGTGTTTAAGGTTGAAATATGAGATTATGTGTATTATGTGAATTGTTGAATTGGTGAATTATGGAATTATGGAATTGTGAGTATGTACTTGTTAATAGTATATGACTACTTGAGTGATATTATGTTGATGAAACTTTTGAAGTGTGAGAATAATTGTGATTATGCTTGTATGTCTTGAATTATATAATATCTTAAGATTTCAATAATTATGTGAATTCTCACCCTTCTGTTGGAATGATGTTTTATACGACATCGATCAGGTACCGAAGAGTAGGGTTGCTTCTAGCTCGAGGTAGCGGTTTGGAGTAACTTGCTTAGTCTTTTTATTTGTATTGGGTTGAGTCATGCTCTGATCATGTAACACTAGGGATGTTATTCTACTTATGTTCCGAGAGATACTTTATATACTCTACTATGTTGTTAATGTTATTTGACTATTGTGGAGTATTTGCATGATATGCCTAAGTATTGAGTATGAAACTCTGTTTATATTTAACATGATTGAAGTATATTCGCTGCTACATGCAATTGTGAATAATTATCGGAAAAGCATGAATTTATTTTCTAGTGTTATTGAGGATGACATGTGTTGTATGATGTATTGATTTATATGTGACACCCTTAATTGGGATGCATGATGAATTACTCTGATTATCTATATTTTATGTGGGGTTTAGAAGGGTGTCACACTAGTCGTATCATAAGTCAAAGGAGAGTACCAGGCGAAAAATGACTATTTGGTCGAATACCTAGCATTAATACAACAAATGTTGGCACAATTCAAGTCTTGAGACGTCTAACACATTCCCCGCGAATGTAATTCACAGACAAATGTCCTGTCAAAATTGGCAAGTACATGGAGGAAAGGCGGGAACAAGTCCGTCATCCAAGAAACACTTCCCCGCCCTAGCATTGAAAACCCTTGGGATATCATTGACGTCAACATCACAAGTGATAGTAATTGTTGGATGGCTCAAGTATACCATTACCTGACAACCGTTGAGTTGCCCGAAGATAGCAAAATATCCAGTGCCACTAGACGTCGCGCATCCTCCTACGTCTTGGTGGACGGAAAGCTATACCAACGAGGATTTTCCATTCCATTCCTCAAATGCGTTGGGGAAGAGAACATATCAGACGTCTAGCACGAAATACACGAAGGAATAAACATACAACACTTAGGCGAAAGTTCCTTGGTCCGAAAGACCTTAAGGGTAGGTTACTACTGGCCAACCATGCAGAACGACGCCAAAGAGCACGTGAAGAGGTGCGACAAATGTCAACGTCACGGGGATATGCACATCGCACCCCCTAACACACTCAAAACAATGTTGTCACCATAGTCATTCACACATTGGAGCATGGACATCCTCAAACCCTTCATGATGGGATCTTTCCAAAACAAATATTCGATCGTGGTTGTGGACTACTTCACCAAGTGGATAGAAGTCGAGGCCCTGGCCAAGATCAATGCATTCAACATTTTGCGATTTTATAAGAGAAACACCCTGACCAAATTCGGCGTACCCCAATCCCTCATTACAGACAATGGTGTCCAGTTCACAGACAAGAATTTCCAAGACTTCGTCACCAAGATAGGTACCAAGCAACATTTTGTGTCAGTCGAGCAACCTCAGACCAGCGGGCAGGCCAAAAATGCCAACATAGTCATTTTACGAGGTCTAAGACGGAAACTGAGTGAGGCAAAGAAAAGGGGGGTAGAAGAGCTCCACAGTGTACACTGGGCCTACCGGACCACTCCACATTCAACCACCGGGGAAACTCCATTTCGGATGACATATGGTACAGAAGCAGTCATTTCCGTGGAAATCAGAGAACCCTCTCGATGGACAGAGTCCCCCCTAGAAGAAGAACTTAACAATGAGGCGCTAAGAGTAGAGCTCGACTTGGTCGAGGAAATCCGCTCAGGGGTAGGTCTGTGCGAAGAATCGTTAAAATAAAAGATTACATTGCGTTATGATGCTAGGGTCGTCAAACGAGAGTTCCAAGTAAGCAGCCATGTCCTGCGCAGAAACTAGAAAAATTCACTCGAAGGCAAGCTCACAGCCAATTGGGAAGGCCCATATCGCGTCAATTCGAAAACGGGCATAAGAGCCTACTACCTCGAAGAACTGCATGTAGAACCATTTGCTCGACCATGGAACACTGAAAAGCTAAAACAATATTACAGCTAAATCTGGCCAGAGCGTGGAATAACTATCGGCGAATCAACCCAACTAAAAAGGGGAGAAGTGCCCGACCGCAGGGACATATCATGGTATAAATACAACCCCCAACGTAAACGTAAGTGAACATTTGCCCAATTGTCGGGCAAATGAATCGCCCAATAGAGAAAACTCAAACGAGCTCCGCCGTTGTCATACCAGCGTGGCAGACCCCTAGCTCGCGATGGGAAAAGTCTAAGCCTTAAGGGGAAAAGGGACACAACCGCGTCCTCGACCCTCTTCGATGAGAACAAATCTTGCCCCTTGATAAGTTCCATACACTATTGAGTTCAACACTAACACGTCAAGCATACCCCTAGTTCTATAACTTAAAGCAATGAAAGCATACATATAATTTAAATAACAATGCATAAACAAGGTAAAAAGGAAATGATTATATATTATCTAAAATTACCGACCAAGAGGCCGAACATTGTCATAATTTACAACAAAAAGGGACTATGTCCCATACAACAAGAGTACATTAATAGAGGCACACAAGCCAAAAGATTTACTCATCATCAGGAAGGATAACCACGCCATTCTCCATATGATGGAAAGGACCAGTGTCTTTCACGATCAGCTCCACCCCAAGGATCGTCATTTTAAGCTGTTTGACAGTGTTGTGGTAGCCAAACGAAGCCATGGCCAGGTTGTCTTGTGCTAACAAATAGATAGGAGCAATAAAATATGCCCTAGATGTCATGCTTTTCTCCTCGTCGATTTCATCCTCACCAACAATCAAGGCACGTTCTAGTACCTTGACCTTCTTCTTCAGCTTTTCATTCTCCTCGATAGCTGTTTTCGCCTTCTCTTGTTCGGCTCTTAGCACAATCAACAACTCCTTATTCGCCTCTTTGTGCTCTTCGAGCTTGCTCAGCTTGTTGTAGATTTCTACACTCTCTTCCTCAAGGCCAATTATCATCTTTTTAGCCGTAATCAGGTCCTTTTTGGGCACCAGCTCAACATCATTCAAAGCAAGGGTAGCCTCAAGGATTTGTATCATCCCTGTCGCATCTTGACACAACTTAGCTCTCAGAGCCTTGCGATCAGCGGTTAGAATGGCCGCTACATCCAGCTCGGTGACCTAGACATATGATCCCTTATCAAATAACGACCTTTGTGTCACACATTGAGGCAGAACAAACGTGCCCGAAGGCACCACAACAGTCTTTGGAGGGGAAGGTGGTTCCTCAACCCTAGGGCTCTTTCGTAGCGGAGAGCCGCCCACCGGAGTGCTTCCTGGAGTAGAGCTGCCTGTAACAACAAACCCTTCAAGGGTAGTCTGGTCTTTAACAACTTCGACCCTGCTCTTAGGCCCTTTCTTGAAGTTTCCTTTGTCGGCCTTCATTAAGCATTCACGCATTTCGGCCATTTGAGATGTAAAACAAAAAGGTAAATAAGTCAGTTACCGGTTAAATCCTCAGACACAAATCTGAAAAACTAAAATCCACCTAAGAGTCGCATCGCCGCATCCTTGTTCGGGCAGCTGAGCAACGCTTTACATTTATTAACCTGGTATGGGTGACCGATGTTCCGTCGGACTTCAGAAGGACATGCCTGTATGAATCTACGAGTTCGAAGGGGCGGAAGCTGGAAACAAACTTGAAGAGCGTATTATACGGCGTCGTATTGTCGGTGCTAAGATCCTCGGGCTTGATTATATAGTGGTCGTTGGCATGCCGAAAAATGACATCCACCCACTCCAACGAGAAATGGGCCACTATCCTCTCCTTGCTGTCGAAGACCTCCCTATCATAGAGCAAATCCTTGGCCGTCTGCGAGGTTGGATGAATGATGTAGAAACAATACTTGAAATCGCGAACAGAGTCCAAATATTCTTTGAAAAACCTGCTAGCCTGGTTCAACAACACCCAGTTGTGTCGACCATCCTGAGACTTCCTCTGAAGATGGAAGATCCTGAAGAACAAACTTACAGTCGCACCTATCTCCAGGTAGTGATACACTAACTCAAAGGCCCTTATGAATGCCAGGGCATTTGGGTGCAACTGAGAAGGAACGGGCTCAAGGTGGGTGAAAACTGCCTCCTGGAAGTCCGTAAAGGGTAAGCGGTACCCAGCCTCGTGAACGCGAACTCATACATGAGAAATCGAAGGGCAGGGAAATGCGAGCATATCCTCTGGTCAGGCTTCAGAGGTAATGCCCGCCAGTTTATGGGACCCCATTTCTCCCTCTTCTCAATATGACCTCAGGCATCCGAGGCATTTACGGTAAATTGAGATGTTATCTCGAGCAACTCGTCCATGATCCACAGTCTGTCAGCGACGGGGACATTCACGGCCCCCGCAACATCACCCGAAAGGTTGTCCTCGACTCCATGAGTGGGATTCTGACTCCCTTCACTTGAAAAACAGAGGAAACATAGTGAATTCTATGATCTCAAATTCACCTTTCCAATGCAAATCAAGTGAAAGGGCTTCGATAAGAACCGGGGACACGTCCCCAAACCAGCCCCTCGACTTAGAAAAGCGATATGGGGACAAACCCGAAATGACAGACTCACCCTCGTTAAGAGAAATTTTGTCCTCAAGCTAAGTTAAAATCTACCGAGGACAAGCCCCATACACTATCGATAACTATGACGACCTAATGCCCGATACTAACACTAAATAATCCTAACTAGAATCTAGCATGGATCTAACATCAGTCTATTTATCTTTTAAAACTAACCCTAGTTCTTCATAAGATTCATACGCACTTGATGAACATTCATCAAGTTTTCCAGAAATTCACAGGAATCCCCAGAAACGTTGAAGATCCTATGAACTTCATGAGAAACTTATCAATGTTCATTACTCAAAGCTACAAAATAGAATGAAGAAGATGAAGGTTACCATGATCCACAGTAGAATTCTGGGAGTATGACGACGACGATGAAATTTCGGCAAGAAGTTGCAGAGCGAAAGTTTCACGGTGGAAGGAACAGTTTGTGCGAAATGATCAAATGAATTTTTTCTTCCCCTTTTTATAATGTCATAAGCTCGCATGAGGAAACACAAAGGCTAAGTAATTATTACCTAGAGATATCCCTCAGGTGTCATAAATAACTTACGGCACATTCTAACACGTGTTATTAAAGCTACCAACATTTTACCTTCTCAAAACAAAATATTTTTATAAATGTTTGTATGTCTTCCCCTACGGACAGTTGCCCGCTATAATGACCAGGGCCTAAGGAGATCACATGCTCGCAACGTTTTATGAAAAAGTAACGTCGACCTAGGTCCTCGACACCTTAAGTCACTATCCTCGCTCAAGCATAGCGACTTGAGAGGCTTCTGTTCTGGATTGGCCTAGCAAGTGCCCTACACCCAATTAAAGCCTAATCTAGTATACGCCTGGGTATAAACCCAGTAAGAAACTAGAGAAGATAAGACCGTTGGAAAATAGATCCGTTGACATATAGTCGTTAAAGAATTCCCCCAAACGCGCCCTAATGCCTTTCACGCGACCAATTTCCCTCTGGAATTACAGGAATCAATTATGCTCAATCAAAGGCTACATGCCCATAATCTACGGGCATATGCCCTTATAAATACCCTCCACATTTGGAGGGTCAGTTATTTAATTCTAATCACTCAATTCTTTCTCACGCTTTAGTTTGTATGACACTAAAACTTACTTGAGTGTCGGAGTACCTTGCAGGTACACCACCCCTCTCCTACAAGCACTAACAAAGTTCCAATTGAAGACCATGATGACTTGTCCGGATTATTTCTGTATAGTAAGCTTTTTAGACTTCAACGCACGACCAATGCCAGTTACTGGAGTAATTCTCAAGAACACATGATCTTTCTCCCAGAACTCGTGTTTTCCTTTTCTTGTCATGATATCTCTTTTGACAACTCTATAGAGCTTTCATATTTTCTTGGATCATCTTGATATTCTCAATAGTCTGCTGAGATATCTCAGGTCCAAGCACAACACTCACACCAAAATCATACCAACACAAAGGTGTCTGACACCTCCTACCATACAAAGATTTGGATAGTGTCTTTCCAATACTAGAATGGAAATTGTTGTTGTAAGTGAACTCAGCCAACAGTAAGTAATTGTCCAAATTAACCTCTGCTACAAAACACTAGCTCTCAGCAAATCCTTAAAAGACTGGATAATCCTCTTGACTTCCATTTGTCTGTGGATTATAAGAAAAAATTAATTTCAACTTAGTACCTAACGCTTCCTGCAAACTCTGCCAAAACTTCATCGTGAATCTCAGATCCCTACCCGACAAGATAATTGGAGGAATACCATGCAAGCTAACAACCTCCTTAATATACAACTCGACTAACTTCTAAAATGGATAATTGATTTTAATCAAAATGAAATGAGCCGATTTAGTCATTTTATCAACATTAATACAAATGGAGTCACACCCTTTTTTCGTCTTCGAAAAACTTGTCACAAAGTCCATGGAAGTGTTGTCCCACTTCCACTCTTGAATACTCAATAATTGCATCAACCAAGACGACTTTTGATGTTCAATCTACGACTTCTGACAAGTCAAACACGCATAAACAAACTCAGATACATATTTCTTCATTCTTGGCCACCAAAATGTATTCTTCAAGTCTTGATACATTTTAGTAGCATCGGGATGAATACTCAGAACGCTTATATTCCCTTCCTCAAATGATTCGTTTAACGATAAATTTGAATTAATGAAGGTTTATCCAACTTCGTCAACACCCAAATCATCAACTACGATATTGGTTTTACCAGGATGGTATATCAAACCTCAATCATAATCCTTTATAAATTCGAGCCATATCCTTTTACTCATATTCAACTCCTTTAGATCTAAAATATTCTCCAAACTCATGTGGTCACTAAACACTTCAAATTTGGAACCAAACAAATAATGCCTCCAAAATTTTAACACAAACACCACGACTGCCAATTCTAGATCATGCATAGGGTAATTCCTCTAATGAACTTTCAACTATCTAGAAATCATAAGCCACAACCTGCCCATTTTGCATCAACACACCACATGGACCTCTATCTTTGAAGCATCGCAATACACAACAAAATATTCACTTGGACTCGACAAAATCAACATTGGAGTTGATGTTGGTTTCTTCTTGAGTTCTTAAAAACTCTCTTCGCACTAAATGATCCACATATAAGCTTGGCCTTTTCGAGTCAACTGAGTCAAGGGCAATGCCAACTTTAGAAAGCCTTCGATAAACCTTCGTTAGTAACCTACCAAACTAAGAAAATTTATAGTCTTGGTAACAAACTTCAGAGTTTCCCATTGCAACACTGCATCTATCTTTGATGAATGTATTGTGATACCACCACTAGATACATGACCAAGGAAACTCAGTTGTTTTAACCAAAACTTACACTTAAACAACTTCACATACACTTTCTTCTCTTTTAAGGTTTTCAACACAACTCTTAAATGCTCTACATGCTCTTCATCAGACTTTGATTATATAAAAAAATTGTCAATTAATAGAACCACAAATTGATCTAAGTACAGATGGAATATTTTATTCATGCACTCCATGAACACTTCAGGCGCATTATCAAAACAATTGATAAACAAATGATTAAACTCCAACCAATTCATTTCCAGAATAACATCAAGTTAACTTAGAGGCAAACAAACCAAGTCAATATCCCAGAATCTATACCATGATGGGAAACCACTAAAAACAATTAACCACATATCTCTTTGTCTCTCTAAGTTTGGTCGGGTCATAACCCATAATAGTGAGGGGTTCGCAATTTGCCAATACAAGGGGAACCTATGAGTCCCATTTTCCTCTTACATAACTTTAGGACAATGGGCACCACTCTTAATATGAACTAACCTGTCCTTCCAAAGTTTTGTAGTTGGAAGTGTAAGGAGAGAGAAAAGCACACCATAGGATGGCACTCACAGATACCTATCGGCCCATGTTAACCCCTTTGGTTTCATAGAAAGAAAAAAATATTCCTATTATGATAGTATTTTTAGACACTAATTAGAACCTTGGAAAATGTTCAACTGTTCAAATGCAACTGATAAAGGACAACATTAATAATCTTTAGAATCTCAGGTTACAGGAGGCAAAGGGGATACCAACTCCAAAGTCCTTGATTACCCTGGTATAAAAATAAAAATATTCTCTATCCATACACCTGATTCGCCACATGCATAAATTCTCTTATTGCAAACACAATTATGATATCACACCAATCTTATTCACGATGTGGGATAGCTCTAGATCTAACTAAAAGTCTTGATTCTAATCATTTTAAAGACATATCGAATTGATATTCATGGTATCTTTGCAAAAGGAACCCTAATTAGAGATTGAGAGGCCATGATAGATTTAGTTGGACCTGAGGAAGAAAATATCAAGCCAGTGTCTTTATCATTAGGTAATTTGTTCCTTAAACCATTATTATACAACCTCTTATAACTACCAAAGAGCTCCACTTAAGCGAACCATAAATATACTTTTGATGTACCATATTTGAGATATGTACGCATCTATTCCATATTTCACACACCTTGTCATGATTTAAGACCGTTACATTTGGAAAAATATATCAATCTTGCCCCAAAAAAGCATCCATTAGAGGCACATAGATTAATGACTAAATAATACTCCCTCTATTCCTATTTATAAGCAAATTTTAACTTTTAAGGTTCATTGAATAATTGATGTATCTAACCTACATGTAGTCCAAATACGTCATTTATTTAATGAGCCTAAAAAGTCAAAATTTGCTTATAAATAAGAATGTAAGGAGTATTAAGAAATCATTTTGCCCTCATACGACTCATGCTTGAGGGAATGTGTACATGTTTGGTTATTGGGAATGTCTTAGGAAAACATTTATCCCTTATATGACTCATGCTTGAGAAGTAGTGTACATGTTCGATTCTTGAAAATGCCCTGGGAATGCATTTCGCCCTAACACGACTCATGCTTGAAGGGTTGTGTACATGTTTAGTTCTTGAGAATGCCTTATGAAAGCATTTCACACTTACACATTCATGATTGAAGGGATGTGTACATATCCGATCTCTTGGGGAGATTTCCTGCATGAATCAGATTTAGCCCATACCCGAGAAGCTCGCCTCGAGTAGTGATCCACCAGAAAAGAGCAAGGTTTGGTTGAAATAGTTGGTGGGACAAGTCAGTTAAACCGAACCAACTATACCGTAAGACGACATCTAATTGAGATATGACGTTGAATGCATTTATGGATGATTGAGAATATGATAACCCAAGATTTAAGCAATCAAGCCCGACCCAATCACCATGATAACATCATACAAATAAGGGCAATCACATTAAATTGTCTTTGGTGGACTTTATCGTATAAGGGTGGCAATAAATATGGTTTGGGTAGGGTGCTACAATACTCGTTCTCATATCCGCAGTTTGAAAAAATCCTCGTACCTGAGCCCATACCCACGTGGATACCAACATTTATACATGTGCTCGTATTCTATTGGTACCTAAGTACTCGTTACTCGCAACTCTATTGAAAATAAATATATCAATTGAAAATATCATCTAATTTTAAATTTTTAACAAAACTAACAATAAAGTTCAAAGATTTTACTATTGAATTATGAAATAAACAAACACTTACATTAAAATGTGTAATAATTTAATTGTGATATATATTTTGTAAAGAGATAGACATACATTTTTTATATAATGATATATATATATTAAAATATATAAACATACATTATGTGGTTATGAGTCAGGTGAATACTAAGGTACCCGTATCCAACTCATATCCGTTTATTTTAATCGATAATTACAACATGTGCTAGTATCCATACCCATTTTGTTGGTTTTACCATACCCATTATAAGTATTTTTTTGCGAGTACTCATTATGTATGAATATAATTATCATCCTTATACTCTTCTGGTAAGAGTTACTATGTCAGGAGAAAAAAATAAGGAGAAGAGATATAAACCATTCAAAAGAGAGAATTCTTCACCAGTAAAATTATCATTGATTTACATTTACAAATACAATGATAAATGAGACGATAAAAGAATTTGAAGAAATGTAAAAAAAAATTGGATGTTAGTAATTTACTATTAGATTGAATAAACCAACAATATTCAACAGTGATATTTGTTAAAATATCAAACCATTAAAATTTAAAAATAAATAAAATCTAACATAAACACACAACAAAAATTAACAAAAGTTAAGTGAATGAATTTACCTGACAAAAAAAGGTTTTACGAGCTTAAAAGTAAATAATATTAATAATGTGAGCAATATAAAACCAACCATTTAGTTAAGTGACTAAAAATCTAATTAAACCTAAATTAAAAAAAAAGTGAAAAAAGAGAAAAATAATATTTAAAAGATAATATAAAAAATAACATTATTAATTTATTGATATTATAAAATAACTTATAATTTGATACAAAAATATCTTCATAAATTTTTAATGTAGCTTTTCTAGAAAAATCTTAGTTTTTTAATATAATTATAGTAAAAATATTTGTATAATATAATAAAGGATCAATATATTTATAAAAAAAGAAATAAAAGAATATTAATATAGTTTGTATAGTAAGAATATTTTCTTGGTCAAAAAGAGTTTTAACAATTTTCCATTCTCATATATTCCTAATGCTTCGTTTGGTTTGGTTTTGTTCAAAATTGCAGAATCCAAATGGAGAATTCAGACCAAGACGAACCCGACAAGAAGAGGCCTCATCTTCTCACTCCTGTTTCTTCCCGCATGTTCAGAAACTCTTCCAACCATTCTCCTAACACCAAAAATGTAACTGCTTTTTTTCTCTCTCTCTTTTTTTTTTTTGCAATAAATTGTTACTGAATCATGTTCATATATGCTGCTTTTGTTTATGCTACTGATCACTTATTTATGTTGGTTATGATGTTTTGAATTTTGAGCTGGTTAGGGTTGTGGAAAACTACTGAATTGGGTCTTTAGTTCATATGGAGTGGAATTTTGGATATAATTTGTTTTTAAAAACAAGGGGGTGAATTAGGGTTGATGTTTGATTTTGCTCGGTGCTTCTCACCTATGAAGCATGAACACTGACACGTCGACACAAATAATTTGAAAAAAACTGAATAAATTAAACATAGTTACAAGTGTCGGTGTTGGTTTCAGATACCGACACTGACATGGACTCACATTAGCTTTGCCCTAACTAGTGTTAGGGCTTTGAAGAGTAGTAAGGATGAATTTCATGTCATGTGATTTTTTACATTAGGTTATGTTTGTTAGATTTATACTATGTCATAGTTTTGGGGGTTAAAGCTACTTGTCGTGTGCTTAACCATGTACTAACGATACTTCAGATTGAAAGGTTTTCCTTTGGTATATGATACCAGGACAACACCTACATGTGTTGGTGTCCAACATTGTTGACACATCTGGGTTCATTCATTTATTCCACTTTCTCAAATTATTACCGGTGTGGATTTGTCATTTCAGTGTTGTGTTTGTGTCGGTGCTTCATAGGTGACTAGTTATTATGAAAGGGGATTTTTTCATGTCATTGAGAATCCTTCATTTTAGAAAAGTGGTGTATTTATTTTTAAAAAGAAAAAAAAAGTATAAATAAGGGTTTTTACCGGCTTAAAAGTGCTAGGCCAGAGTTCTAGAGGTGAAAGAAAAGACGGTTTGGATTAAACAAGCTCTCTATCTGTGTGTGGTTGGCAACAAGTCATTTTAAACCATGATTTCTTTTTATGTTTTGATTGCGTAATAATTGAATATGCTTCTCCCAGGCTGATGCAGAAGCCTTACAACTCCAAAATCAGAAGCTTGTTCAACAAACAGAAATTCAGAAACAGGCTTTACAGGATCTTGAAGAAAAAACGAGAGAATTAAAAGAAAGACAGAATTCTTATGATGACTTATTAATTGCATTCAACCAACACTGGGAACAGGTATTTTTTATTGTCATGCTCCGGTTCTGTCGATTCTGCTCATGTTCTGGTGGCCTTGTCGGGGATCATAGGTGGAAGACTAGGTACTTTTTTCGCATTCTTTTTGAACGTGCACACTGGTTTAACTTATTTTGTCTTCTAGTTGGTTGCTGATATGGCTCTTCTCGGGATACAAGCTGGGACAGACAAAGATTCTTTGCAAACTTTAGATTACCTTGATAATCCTCAAGGTATGTTAACACGCATGTCAATTGCTTTCATGCAGTATTAAGAAAAACCATGATACTAAATCTACTTTCTTTTTAGGTTCACTTCCTTCATGTCCTCCAAACGATCTATTTCTATGTAAATTAATCCAGAAAGATTCTATTGAAGGAAACAGTCATGATGAGATAACTAATTTTGTTGAGGAAGCCCTTGCTATGCGTCAGTTATCTACTAGGGAGTTGTTGGAACTCATTCATGGTGCTGTTGATGATCAGATGAAAAGAGTTGAAGATATGGCTCATGTTTTAAATGGAGATTTATCTACGGAAGGTATGACACATACAATATACCATGCAATGATGGAACTATATTGCTATTATTAAGGATTGAATTGATTGTTTTCTACCATATATCATTGATGTTGGATTACTTAAGGAAATATGTATGATAAATCTTTTCCTTTTATTTATACTTGGGTTACAGATGTTATCATCCAAATGTCTAAGATTGACGATATGACGAAAAAGGAGGTAGGCAATTTTGGTGAAGTAATTAATACTCTCCATGCAAAACACAAAGAATATAGTGCTGGCATTCAGAATTATATAGACGAGTGCTTACAAGATCAATCTGACATAAAACGCCTTAAAGGTATTTGAAATGTTTTTTTTTTCCTTTATTGTTTTAACTACATCGGTTATTATGAGAATTAGAATAACTAAACATGGATTTAAATGATCTTGATTACTACATGACATCAATTTGGCCCCCTCAAGCACCAATTTTTGTCAAATATCATTCAAGGACCAAATTTATGTAATAATCATTTGAGGGACATATTGAATGTTTTGAAAATCATTCTAGTATTAAAATGGGCTTATAATAAATTTTATTAGGGTATCTCTGGCTGCTATAGTTGCACAAGAATAATTTCTGCATGCTGTTTATTTGTTATTATTTTGATGATTGCTTAATGTTAGAATAATATAAAAATATCTCAAACTCGATATATTGTTTCTTAAAACAAAGGCTATCGCCGAGGAATGATTTCCATAATTCCTTATATTTCATGATTTGTTTCCTCATTTCATCCGGACTAAGAGTCCAATTCAAGTTAAACAGGGTTTAGTATTTTGTCTCTTGTAAATCTCACATTAAGAAAATATGAAATTTAGGGCATTTTTTCTATACTATATCCTTTTTTTCCTTGTTTGGATAAAAGGAAGTGGGAGTAATAGCTAAGTATATGCAAATATAGCTTAGCCAAACAAGGCCTGAAGGCTTGTAACAAATTTAGGGTTTTAAGGTTTGTTCAAGTAACAATGTTCCTTTTAGTATGATTTTATAATCTTTGTTATAATTTTATGTTTTACGATCTGGCTACCCCTTCATATCTTACAAAATCAATTAGTTAATATTTTCCGATCTTAGTTACGATCTTATATTTTACAATTTTGCTACCCCTTCATATCTTACAAAATCAATTAGTTAATATTTTCCGATCTTAGTTACGATCTTATATTTTACAATTTTGCTACCCCTCGCGATCTTATACAAGATCTTAACCCCGACAACCTTAACGATCCTAATATTGATCTTCATGAATTTAGAGAAGTTTAAGCTCTTTTAGAATTCTTTGTTGGAAAGTCTGTACTAATAATCATTTCATCAAAATCTCTTTTTCTAGTCATGTGACATTTGGACTAGCATCTAGTTGACATCATCTTATCTATCATTACGAGTCATCTTAACTATAAGATTATGTGAATTTTGTGCCTTAAGTTAGATCACACTACTTGTATTTATACTAGTGCTACAATAAATACATTGAAGCTCAATGAATAAACACTAACCTAGAAAGCAGTTTAGTCTACGAATACTATCAATCACTCTAGAATATCTAGAATCATACAATCATAATTAATTCTAACACTTCTCCTCAAGCATACATGTTATATGCATCAAACTTGTTACAAATAGATTCAACCCGAGGTCCTCTAAGGGATTTAGTAAATATGTCAGCCAATTGATCATTTGAACCAACAAAATCAGTTATGATTTCTCTTGGAAGAACCTTATCTCTTACTAAGTGTCAATCGATCTCTATGTGCATAGTTCTTTCAGGAAAAAACGGTTGGAGGCAATATGAAGTGCAACTTGGGTGTCACAACTTGGGAGTAATTCTCCTTTATGAAGTGTCGATCAATCTCGATATGTTTGGTTTTGTCATATTGAACTGGATTATGAGCAATACTAATAGCAGATTTACTGTCATAGTACATTTCAATGAAAGCTCAATTTTCATCTTAAGTTCATCTAGGACTCTAAGGATCCATAATCCTTCACAAATACCCTGAGGCATAACTTTAAACTCGGCTTCTGCACTACTCCTTGCTACAACTCCTTGTTTCTTCCTCCTCCATGTCACAAGATTACCCCAAAAATAGGTACAATATTCAGAGGTTGATCTTTTATCTATGACTGAACTTGCTCAATCAGCATCGGTGAAGATAGAAACATTTCTTTCACTAGTCTTCTTAAAAAGTAATCTTTTTCCAGGATTTCCCTTAAAATATCTTAATATCCTATAGACTGCCTCAAGATGTTCTTCGAAAGGAGAATGCATAAACTGACTCACTACACTAACTGAAAAAGGAATATCAGGTCGGGTGTGACAAATAAATCAGTTTCCCAACCAATCTTTGATATCTTCCAGTATCAACGGGAACATTACCTTCTCCCCAAAGTTTAGCATTAGGATCCATAGGGGTATCTGCAGTACGACATCCACTCATTTCTGTTTCTTTCAACAAGTATAGAATGTATTTCTGCTATGAAACCACAATACCCATTCTTTGACCGAGCAACCTCCATACCTAGAAAATATCTCATGAATCCCAAGTTTTTGATTTCAAAGTCTACTGCCAATTTCTCTTTTACTCTTGTCATTTCCACTGTATCATCTCCAGTAAGGGCAATATCATCAACATAAACAATCAGGACAATAACTTACACATCGTGGGAGAACTTTGTGAACAAGGTGTGGTCAGCTTGTTCTTGGATGTACCCTTGTTTCTTCCTGGACTGAGTGAATTTTTCAAACCAAGCTCTAGGGGTCTGCTTTAATCCATACAAAGATTTATTTAGTTTGCACACATTTGATCCAAATTCGTTTTCAAAGCCAGGAGGAATGTCCATATAAACTTCTTCTTCTAGATCTCCATTAAGAAAGACATTCTTAACATATAATTCATAAATTTTTTTTGACTGTGTTCAATTTTGCAAAAGGAGCAAATGTCTCTGAGTAATCTATACCGTAGGTTTGAGTGAAGTCTTTAGCCACCAAGCGAGCCTTGTACCTTTCAATTGACCGATTTGAATTATACTTCACAGTAAACACTCATTTGCATCCAACTGTCTTCTTGCCATTTGGTAGTGACATGATACTCCAGGTTTTGTTCTTTTCAAGAGCTTTCATCTCCTCAAGTACGACTTCCCTCCACTTTGGAATTCTTAGAACAATCTGTACACTTTTTGGAATTTCTACACTAGACAATTTTGAGGTGAAGGCTGACATAGATGAAGACAAATTTGAATATGATATAAAACTGAACATGGGGTGTTTAGTGCAAGATCTGACAGGTTTTCTAATGGCAATAGGATTATCTATATCAGGATACAAAATACGACTCTCAGAAAAAAATATAAAAATATAGACTTACCATTTCGTTTGTTAGGAGGTTGATCATTCCCCGGTTCAGATTCCTGGCAGTGTTGAGATGTGAACTCATCCCTTCTTTTATGGTGTTTTTTCACAAAAACCTTTCCTTTCTAAGTCCTGTTTCCTAATTCAAATCTTTTTTCTTGAAGTGACTCATTATTTTGTGGCATTTCAATTAGATCATCATTATCATCATTTCCAGGATTCTCATTGTTTTCTACAAGAGAAAATGTAGGCTCGGATTCACAAGGTTCCTTACTCATATAACAAGAGTAGGATCAGATAAAGAATCATGGCCATTTTCTGTTGGTGCAGGTGTAAAAGTGTCTGAATTTTGTGATACTGGCAAAGATAAGTTATTTAAAAAACTCATGTCCTCAATTTGAAACGAGTCTTCGTTTATCTTCCCCCCTTGAAGATCAGTGTCATCAAAAAAAGATTTATTTTCAAAGAATGTAACATCGATAGTGACAAACATTTTTTTATTTTTTGGATCAAAACATTTATATCCTTTTTGGGTTAGGGAGTATCCAACAAAGACACATTTTATAGCACGTGGTTCAAATTTTCCAACTTTTTTATGTCCATGAACAAAGGTTGTGCAACCAAAGATTTTTTAAGTCAAATCAGTTAAAACACGCCTAAGAAAATAATCTTTGAAGACATTAATTGGAATTTGAAAATTGAAAATTTTAGAGGGTATTTTGTTAATTAAATACGCAACTGTTAAAATAGTTTCGCCCCACACATAATTTGGTACTTTATTTGAAAAAAATAGAGCTCTAACAATCTCTAGTAAATGTCTATTTTTCATTTCGACCACTCTATTTTATTGAGGAGTATTAGGACATTTAACTTTTGATTGTCACTCACTGCTCTACTTTGATCGGTACACATGGTAAAATTTACTACCTATTATTGTTTACGATGTTGAATTGCCAATACTAAAGTCATTAACCCCTTCTCATACACTGAAGTCATGTAGTGAGGGATGGTGGAGTCTTGTGAAGAGGAGAAATTTTCTATGAGTAAAAGAAAGAAGTGAGAGTGAAGTTGGATAGCATAAAGCCAACTGATTCCAGACATGGGTCTGTGTGAAAGGCTTGACTTTGAGAGATTCTCATTCAGATATGTATAAAATGCCAATAGTAGGAATTAACCACAAGAGTTAGTACATGTTAAAAAACACACGAACCATTGTGTAATAAAGTTTTCTGAAGTTGTTATCCGGAAGATTTGTTGTATTCATTATGCATACGGGTTTGACCAGGGATTCATAACTCTTAATGAGTTAGAGCACCCATCCGAGTCTAATGACATAATTTTAGGATAGAATATCTCATTATTTCCTTTATTCTTAGGAATGTATCACCATAGTAGTGTGTAAATGAAGCACGAACACCCCAAACATGACACTGACACGGCGATTTTAGAAATAATTTGAAAAAATAAATAAATTAAACGTAATCACAAGTGTCGGTTCAAGTGTCCGACCCCGGCACGGACACGGACACGCCGTTTTTCAGAGGTGTCCGTGCTACATTATTACTAAAATAAATCTTTCTTTTTTCCTGATTATAATTTATTCTAAGTTTTTTACATTGGTCTCTATAGAGCTTGTACTTGCAAATAATCAGAATCAGTATTTCGCATATTTCCATAGTCTTAACTTCCATGTCTTTATAATTGTAATTTTTCATTGGGAAAACTATGGAATTGAATTTCTTTTGTTTTTGTTTGTAAAATTATAATATAGGAATTGATTTTATTTTAAAATCCTGTGGATTCTAGTTTAAGAAAATTAATAAAAATCTATGCAAATTTGGTTGTTTTGAATTGATTTGATTTTACCTTTAAATGATGGAATCGGGATTAAGTATTCACCTCAACTAGCCATGTCATTTAGCCTATTCTAATTTTCACTCATAAAATAAATTACTAATTGCAAATTTAAAATCAATTCAATTACTTGATAAAATCAATTCGGTTACACTGCAGTTTGGTTGAACCGAGGTAGGTTCAACTATACATTTTATTTTATTTTTTACATGTTTTATGTACTTTATTTACTTTTTAAATTAATTTATTTATTTGTCACCTGCTTCAACTGTGATAAACCGGTTGAACCATGACCTAGATGTCTCGTCAGATTAGTCTCCGATCTAGTTCTTAAAACATCGGAATAGATATGACCCGATATAATGCCCTGATATTCATGCCGAGATTTTTTCTACAATTCTGAAGATTGTATTGGCTCTTAAAAATTTGGCTGATTGCTATAAATTAATTGTGTATTGAGTTTTTTTTTTTTTTTAATACTTAAAGGAGAGCTTGACGAGATCGTGGCTGAACTTGAAGAGAGTAGAAGAAAACTAGTCAGTCTGAAAATGCAAAAGGACGCTGCTATGGGAATAAATTCCTCCAGTGCAGATGCAGTGAATGGAAACATGTCTCCTGAAAAGCCTGCTGACAGAGCCTTGGGTTTGCCCGAGTTGAAGAATTTAATTGAAGAAGCCAAGGTTTTTTTTTTAGTGTTTTTCTCTCCTTTCGTCATTCATTTTGCCATTCTTTGCTTAAGATATGCTTGGCTGATGTCATAGATAGTGGATGCGGATCGTCTTTCTGAGCTTCAAGATGCACAGGAAAAAAATCAAATCTTGACAAAGCAGTTCCAAGAACTTCAGGTTTGTATATTTGCATTATCTGCGATTGTTTTTGGCATAATTTATTGAGTAACGGAGATGCAGTCACTCTAGGTTTCCATGTAAAAGTGACTTTAAATGTATGTTTATTTCCAGAATGAACTGATTGATGATAAATATGTACGCTCTTCCCGAGTATATTCTTTGGCAAATGATCAACTTCAACATTGGATTGCGGAATTGGACCGATATAAATCATTGGTGGAGTCTTTGCAGGTTAATCGTGATTTTTTTTTCCTTAGTTTATAATTGATTTTTCATTTGTGAGTTTCTCCGACATATTCTTTTCAAATAAAATTTTAGGCTGGAAAGGCTAATATCGCAAAATGGGAGAAGGAGTTGAATCTTAAATTGGAGTCTTGTGATAATGCAAGGCGCGTACTTGACAATTTTAACTCCAGGACTGATGAGCTCGAGCTGCAGTTGAAGAAATGCATTATCGAAAGGAATCATCTTGAAATTAAGATGGAAGAGGCGAAACAGGATACAGGTCTGCATATCACATTTTCTGCATTTAGATTTGCGCTGTGTATGTTTGAATTTCCTAGTTTCTTACAATATTACATGTTTCAGGGAGAAAAGATATCAAAGCTGAGTTTCGTGTGATGGCCTCGGCTTTATCTAAAGAAATGGGGATGATGGAAGCACAATTAAAGCGATGGAAGGATGCTGCTCTTGAAGCTGTATCATTGCGTGAGAAAGCACATTCACTAAGAGCAGAATTGAGTGGGAAGGTTATTCTTCCCTATATTTTATGTGATTGGAACTGCAAATGTCAATTTCTTTGTTTAATGAAACTGACATAGTTTTGTAAATGTGTTAATTTATTGGAAGTGAGTGCGAAACTTCCAATTTGGTGCAAGTCATCCAAAGAACATTTGCAATTTTGTTGTAATAAATCATGCCTGCCGAATGTATAAAACGATTTGGCTAGTAAATGATAAAATGTGGTACTCATAGAATTTGGGTTCGGCATATCTTAACCTCACAAGACCACTTTGCGTTCCCAATAGCTTCTTTGGTCGATAGTAATACATCACATGAACTCTCACACTGTTTATTTTGTCCTATTTGATCTTCGCCACATGCACCGAGATTGGGCTTGCCCGCTACGGAAGGCTGTAACAAACAGTTCCCAGCTCTTACTATTTTCTTTTCTCGTTTTTGCCATCTTTTAAGGTCTTTTGTGATCCATGTGAGGTGTACTACTACTATTGACTTGAAAAAGCTATTGGGGGTATGCACACTGGTTTTATAAGGGTTGAGCTAGGTCAAATCCAAATTCTAAGGTGTCATAGTATATCTAAGATCTGTTGGATCACCCGCTATTGGGTCACACTCCATATGGCCCGTCGTGGGTGTGTTGAGAGTCTCACATTAAATGAGATATGGTTTGAGAACAATTTTATAATAGGTAGGGGTTGAGTTAAACGAGAATATCATTTGTTGATTTACACCGTTTTGAATTTATTGACTTCACAAATCATGTTGGTTGGAATATACTGCAAGAGGTTATAGGCGGGTTCTCATCCTTGAATTAATATACCAGATATACTTTTTAAGCATTAAGGTTTATTGATTCTTTTGTTTTGAAGCAGACATGCGAACTCAAGAGCCTTGCAAACAAATGTGCCGATCAGGATTTGGAAATAAAGTCTTCAAAAGCATTGGTAAGTCTACCTTGGCTTTTACCTTGGTGTTTTTCTTTATCTATAGGTATTTGTTTCTTCAATGCCTCTCTTGTATAACGATAATAATAATTTCCATTTTCCTTATTGAGATTAAATTTACTTGAAATTCAATTATCTTTTACTTCTAAATCATAGAGCCTGTCTGTGACTGAATTAGATTTGACTGCAATGTTTTTCTTTTCCTTTGTTTTGTGTTTTGCATGCGTATCTGCATTTATATTTTTCATGATTCTCAAACATTATATGCATTATGATTTTAGTGACCTTCAATATCATTAGAGATACATTCAGCTAGCGCGTGCCAGCTGGCATGCAGTTAGCTTCTGTTAGAACAGCTTAGTTTCTGTTATAACAGTATACAGTTAGTTTCTGTTTTAACAGTATACAGTTAGTTTCTGTTATAACAATATACAGTTAGTAAGTTATAACTGCATGAAGTTAGTTTCTATTATAACAATATACAGTTAGTTTCTGTTATAACAATATACAGTTAGTTTGTTATAACAGTATACAGTTATTTCTGTTATAACAATATACAGTTAGTTTGTTATAACAGCATGCAGTTAGTTTCTACTATAACAATATACAGATAGTTTCTGTTATAACAATATACAGTTAGTTTGTTATAACAGCATACAGTTAGTTTCTGTTATAACAATATACAGTTAGTTTGTTATAACAGTATACAGTTAGTTTCTGTTATAACAATATACAGTTAGTTTGTTATAACAGTATACAGTTAGTTTCTGTTATAACACTATACAGTTACAATATACAGTTAGTTTGTTATAACATTATACAGTTAGTTTCTGTTATAACAATATACAGTTATAACATTATACACTTAGTTTCTGTTATAACATTATACAGTTAGTTTCTGTTATAACAATATACAGTTAGTTTGTTATAACAGTATACAGTTAGTTTCTGTTATAACAATATACAGTTAGTTTGTTATAACAGCATACATTTAGTTTCTGTTATAACACTATACAGTTAGTTTCTGTTATAACAATATACAGTTAGTTTTGTTTAAACAGTATACAGTTAGTTTCTGTTATAACAGGTCCTTGAATTCAGGAACTGTTCCCTTGATTTAAGGGAGTTAGTTAAGCCTAACTACAATTTTACATATGGAGTTGAATCTATTGAATTCAGTAAGAATGAAATCATAATAATTGATTCTGAAATTTTCAATAAAGATTGTCTATAAATAATCTTCAAACAACTCATTCAGTTGTTTTGATGCAGATTGAAAAGTTACAACAGGAGAATCAGGAGTTAGAATTTGTTCTGGATATGTATGGCGGGGAGGATTATCAGAAAAGGTATGCTGATTTGAGGTTTGTTCAGTTGTGGCTGAGTTTTGGCTAGTTAATGCAGTTTTTTATCTTGTTTTTCTTAAAGGTTAACCATTAAATTGAACTTATGGTAAATGTTTTGTTGCAATTGGTAATTGACCGAAGGTTTTGTTTCACATTCAAAACAAAATTTTGTTCTTTTCTGTCGACTTGGATGATTCATTCTGAATATGCTAAAAACTTGATTTCAGCTTGCCAGAAATTAGAGAATCTGAAAGTAAAGCTCGGTCTCAAGCTGAAATGCTGAAAAATGCTTTAGATGAACATGGTCTAGAGTTGAGAGTAAGAGCTGCTAATGAAGCTGAAGCTGCTTGTGAACAACGGCTGAGAGCCGCAGAAGCTGAAAAAGAGGAGTTAAGGGCCCAGCTTGATGAAACTGAAAGGTTTGTGTTTATACATACTACTATACTGATATGGATTTTTTGCATTGACAAACTGGTAGAGAACATCTATTATGAAGAGTTGAGGACTTTGTTCTTTGGCTGAGATATTATGCTACTTTAGAGAGTGTATCCCTTGGGATGTTTGTAAGAGCTGCTTTGAGTTTTTATCACAGAATGACATTTGCCTGTCAAGAACCAATTATTCCTAAAACCTAAGTTATTCATTTTGTTAGCATCATCTTTCTTTTTTCAAATTGACTGTCTTCATATGATTGGAATTAATGACTGTACAAACTGCCTCCTTTTTGTCAATCTGCCTCCTTGACCATGTTTTATATGATTCAGAAAAAAATCGGAGCTGTCCGAGGCTATTAAAGTTAAGGAGGCTGAGGCAGAAACCTATATCTCTGAAATTGAGGTTTCCTTTATGATTCCACTTATTTTTTGTACAGCTGTTGGTGATGGGTTTGCTCTAACTGTCTTTTCTTATAATACTAATTAAATGCTTTCCTGTAGACTATTGGTCAAGCATATGAAGATATGCAGACACAGCACCAACATCTGTTGCAGCAGGTGGCTGAGAGGGATGACTATAATATCAAGGTATGTTTTCTTATCACTAGTTATTGTAAATGCTACCTTGCTCTGGTCTTCACCATTTTACCTTCCATGACTCCTGGAACGCTTAGGTTATTGCGTTGGCTTTTGTAACCCGGTTGATGAAAAATAATTCATTCTCTTTGTAACAAATATATAAATTTTTGCATTGATTTCTACTTAAATAATTTCACTACTGTGTTTGTGGGACTTTGTTCTCATCATATTGCAAACTTTATGCAGCTTGTATCAGAAAGCGTGAAGGCAAAACAGTTACATAGCGCATTACTGTCTGAAAAGCAAGCTTTAGCAGATCAACTTAAACAGATTAATTCTTTGATAGAAAATTCAAAGAAGAAGATTGCAAGTAGTGTAGAACACGTAATGTTTCCCTTGCTGCATAGCCCCCCTACTTATATATTTTATTTTGATATTTCTCTAAACAACTTTACTGTTGTAAACAATTATTTGAATCCAACAGATACAATGTCTTCTATCAGAAGCCGCTAAATGTACTCAAGAGGAAAAACACATTGCAGCGGCCTTAGAGTTTTCCAGGAGGGAATTGGCTGATGCTGAGAAGGAATATAAGTTGCTCAAGTCTATTGCTTCATCCTCAGAGAAAGAATACGACCAAATTCAGAAAGACGTTGAAGCTTTTGAAAAGGAATTGGATAGTGAAAGGTATTTTCCTCGTTTGACCGTTCAATAAAGCTCAACAAGTTTTTACAATTAAGATCAGTGTTAATGTTATGCATTGAAATGATTACCTCGTATGAAATGAAATGTCCTCTCAATTGGCTCAACAAATGCTTACTCAATTATGTTGTGCAGGAGTTCACGGAAGAAGCTTGAGGAAGAACTAGCGGAACTGAATAACCAAATTGCTGAGCTGAAAACTGAAAATGGAGAGACTGCGGTACAACAACTTGAAGAAGAAATAAGAGTTTGCAAGAACATGATCAAGTGTACTGTCTGTTCTGACCGTCCAAAGGAGGTAAAAACAGGCCAACTTATCCAACTACAGTTCTTGCTTTTATATTAGTTAAATTAACTTTTTTAGTTATGAAGAAGCCTAAATAAAATTTATTGCAACAGCATCATCTAAGAGTTTGATCTGTATTTGGCAGGTTGTGATTTTGAAGTGCTACCATCTGTTCTGCAATCCATGCATACAAAGAAATCTTGAACTCCGACACCGCAAATGTCCTGCTTGTGGAACAGCATTTGGACAGAGCGATGTTCGCTTCGTTAAAATTTGAGACTATCTCATCACTCATGAAATGATACCATGTACTTTTAGACAATCATTCTCATCTGATAAGCAATAAATTTTGGGACTATAGACATTGATATTCTTGCACTTGTTTTGTTCTCATCTGATAAGCAATAAATTTTGGGACTATAGACATTGATATTCTTGCACTTGTTTTGTGTATGGTCAAATCTTGCAATTTGTTTTCGGATTAAAAACCATGGTGCCTCATTTTTAGAGGTCTATAGAACATGGTACCTAAAAATGAGTTTGACAAAAAGGTCTATAATTCAAATTTTGACTATTAACATAATGTTCTTGTAACAAATAACATTTATTCTTCTAAGAAGACAGCAACAGCAGCAGATATTCAATTTTTGGGTCACATGATTGTTGAAAGGGATTAAATAGTTGACTTTTTTTTTCCTTTAAATTTTAATTTTATGAGTTTGAACATTGGAGTTTTTATGGATTACAATTTAACGGGTTTGATGTTTCAAATTTATGGATTTCATCATTTTCCTCTCGATCATGAAACTTGGAAAAAAAACTCATCTTAAAACCAATGAATACAAAAATAAACAAAACTACAGATGTCTTTATGATATATATCTTTCCACCCTTACATATGCATAGCTAGGGCTGTTCAAAAAATCTAAAGAACCGAACCAAACCGAACCGTTGAAAAATAACCGAACCGTTTTCTTTGGTTTATGAACTGAACCACAATTTATCAAATAGTTCAATAACCGAATTGAATTATAATTAACCAAACCGAACTATAGTTAACCAAACCGAACCATATTTAAGTAATCATATATTTAGTATTGTATTATTTAGTTAAGTTGAAACTTTAGTTAAGTGTTATTTTCTTCGATTGATATTTTAACATTAACATTTATTTTAAATATGAAAAAAATTATTGAAAAATTAACTTTTCTTAACGGTACAATATTGGTAATGATTTTTCAATTAAGTGATATATTTAAACCTTAATAATTTTTCAATTAATTTTATAAACGGTACTAATAATTTTTATTTACCAAAATATGTAAAGTTTATAACTTTTTTTAAAAATATGTAAAGTTTGTTTTAAACCGAAATGATTTTATTGAAAATCAACTTTTTTTTAACTATCGGTACTAATAAAATTTAATTTTATATGTGTAATGTGGGTGATAAATGTAATAAATATTCTACTGAAGATTCAGTTAAGTGGATATTGAAGTATTGTAATGATTTAAAGTATGGTAATATCTTAGTGATTTAAAATAAAATCAATATTAGTGATCAATAATATTGTTTTGAAAAAAAATGTATAAATAAAGTGAAATTAATTGGTTTTGAAAAGTATCATTAAAATAGAACGTCATTGTTGTTATATAGGAAACTTTAGAATAAGATTAAGTTTTATATATGGTAGTATCATTTTTATATACTGTGTCGATAAAAAAATGATTAAATAGAATATCATTATTATACACTAATCATTTATTAATATAATTTTATGTATTTATTAACTTTTGGTTATAAAAGATTAATCTAAAATTTGATACAAATAATATGATGTCTAATAATATAAATTTATATAATTTTAAATATTTTAATAGGTCAGTGATTTTAATTTAAACCTGTTTAAATTTAAATACTTTTATATTAGGTGATAAAAAAATACTTATAAAAATAGTTTTGAAAAATCAAAATTGATTTCTTATAAAAAAAAGTAATAATGGTTTGATTCATTAACAAATTATTACGAATAGTTCGGTATGGTTTAGAATTAAGAACCGGTATACCGAACCATTTATTTGGTTCAGTTCGGTTCTGAACAAATTTAAACGGTTCAGTTCAGTTCTTATAACTATTTAATATGGTTTGATTCGGTACAGTTTGATTTTCTTAAAGAACTACACCATGAACACCCCTATGCATAGCACACCCTTGAAAATTCAAAATACCTTTGACAATTCAAAATTGGGTTAATATAAAGGGAAATTTACTTTGGAGATGCATTTTTAGAATCCTCACTTAATTATATCAGAACAACATCATTATTAAAATATTTAATTTTTATGAGGACAATTTATATTTACATAAAATCAAACTTATATTAACGTAAAATAAAAGTAAAATTTAGTTATATTAAAATTAAAGAAGGATGAAAAATTCATATATAGATAAAAAAATTCAAGATAATTTATACATAACATTTGTTCCAAAAAAAAAAAAATTCAATATGACTATTGGGAATGTTTAACCGCCTGCCTCCTATGTCGCATGTATTACACTGCATTATGTAACTCGGAAACCCTGCGTTCAACTAGGGACAACTAGAGTCTGTCATCCACAAAGAGTGCTCTGGCTATATGGTTGCTCTACCCATATCCGTAACACGCCGACATACCGTTGTCACACTCTATTTCTGCTCATCCTGAATCTCAAGTACCTCCTGGTTAACTGGCCTAGGTGATTCTCCAAAATATTCTAGTGTCATGATAGGGTGTGACACCCTATAAAACCATGTCCTATAGCCCTTAGCACAAACCCAATATACAAGACCAGACTCCTGACAATACTCTTCTGGTGTCAAGTGACTCTGAGGTCTATAAGAGGAATGATGAGAATAGCAGACTCATAGGGATGTCTCAGAATAATCTGCAAGTAGCCAAACTGACATATCACTTGCTCGGGCAGATAAGGATACATAAGAGATGACCCACATCCCAGCCAACCAGAGTATAAGGAAATGACGTCAAACTAACGTGTTTGGCGGTGACCATCGTATGAGCCGAAGTAAACGTCATTTGTTACCATACAGTGAAGAAAGACTCTAAATGGCTCGACACACCCGATGATGAGTTGAAAGTGGGAGATGATTCATCTCTGAAAATGTTATGGATACAATATTAATAACAAGTGTAACAAATGAATTATGAAAATATTAGTAACAAAAATTATCGTAAGTAACGTGCAACCCCGTTAACTACTTTGTCTTCTAAATACAACTCTCGCTCAACTTCGATTAGAGGTATACAAAACATGCGACCCCACAATTGTACTCGTGAATCGCAGCCAGGTCCCTAAAGTACTTGAGGTATACCACATTAACATATATTGCACTTTTGTCCACAAACATGAACGTGTAAACCAAGAACAAGAGGTAACACCTTAATGCGCAATGTCGTTGCTACTCAACATGTACATCATCGCACATGATATCCGTAACTCCCTTCACATGAGCATTATAAAGATCTTTCAAAAATCTAAACAATGCATGAGCGCCTCTAATGCGATATGCCTCCTCTGACGCTCTAACAAGGTCAACCCCCAATAGGGTGACCATCAAATCGACACTTTCCTTTCGCCTGATCCTCCCGTGGTACAATAATTTCCCCCTGATGGGAAGATGGAAGAGACATGAGATGTCATCCAAAGTGATGGTCATCTTGGCTATAGGTAGGTGGAAAAATGACGTCTCTGAGTGTCATCTCTCTACAAAAGTCGTCTGCATGACGTGGTTTATGGTCACATATGTATATGAGCATAAACCAGTAAGACCAAAATAACAGATAAGATCACTGAACCAACGATAAGTGGGTTGTGGAAACATAAATATCTTCATGCTGTGGTTAATCATATTCAAACAAGCATGTTCCTAAAAAAAGAAAACACAATCAATATGGATTTAATTAGTTGACAACATATGTATTGCAAAAGAAAACAAATATATCTCTTCATTCCATACATGCCCAGTAGCATGCTCTGCATAATTATAAAGTAAGGATATGTCATATGGCCCTCCTGAATAACTCTCTAATGAGACATTCTGATCGGACTCCTCTTGGACTTCAGGGGCTTCGAGGTCAATAGGGAGGGGCATCATGATCCTCAGGTTCTGCTGCATCATATGCTTGAGAGAGTCAGTTATGAGAATAAGGCGTTCATGCTTACAAATTAGATGCAAAATTAAAATGAGTTATTAGTAATTCTTGGCCTTGTGGTCATCGCTGTGACCCTCTCACGTCATTCTGAGGCGGTTTGGGACACATGTCAGAGCCTAATCTGACCAATGTTGTCTTTATCCATTGCATATGCGTTATAAAACAAAGACAAATATCAACATGTCCAGAAAAATTCACAAAATGTCTCAACTTTTTTACTAAGTCCAATCTGGAGATGCATTTCCAAAAATAACACAAAGCAAATACAAAAATGTATCTCTGGACAAAATAGCGACTTTGCTCCCATGATAATAACCAATTTTCTACCCTAACAATTCCAAAAAATGCATTAGCATTTTGTTCTAACCTACCAAGTTTGTTTACATTACTACCTAAAAACTAACTACAAATCAAAGAAGAACGATGGAGTGATAAACTAAAAGAGGAAGACCATAGTTTATGATTTTCTTTTGCATTTAATTTTTATTAATAAGGATAAATAATTTTTCATATTTAAATGATTAAAAAGAATAACTAAAAAATATATTGATGAATTCTTTAAGTTAGTAATTTCAAATCAGCAGTTTTAATGACATCAAAAGTGAAGGATAAAAAGGCTAAATTTTCTTAAAGAGACTATAAATTTAAAAACAATCATAATAGAGGATAAAAATTTCATTTAAGCATAAAATATATAAACATTTAAATATTAATAAAAAATAATTTTTTTAATACTTATGAATCTTGGATATTAAATTATAATAAAATCTTAATTTATTTTAAAATAAAATAAAATAATAAAGTGATGTGATATTATATTATATATTTGATTAATTGAGGATATTATTATTGAATTAAATTCAAAAATACCGGAATATTCATCTAACAAAAATTATTGAAAATTTCATTATCTTTGAGAAAAATATCAGAATTATCTTAATTAATTAATTGAAAATTTAATAATTTTTACAAAAGTCTTTATTCGATACTAAAAGATTTCTTTATAATAAAAAAATCTTTTAAAATTTCAACTCATTGTAACTGTGTAAGCCAATTAAAATCATTTTAATTATATTCTTTGATTTTCCATATCTCATCGATTCAATATTGATTGATTGTACAAAAAGTAAAAACAAACTCAAAAGCATTATTCTCCTTTCAAAAAAACGCAGTATAATGCATTATGCAGCGACTAAGGAATTTGAGATCAATCTCAATCTCAAATTCAGCTTCCGCTGCGAACCTAAAACGCAAATCTCTCAATTCATGGGCTGCAATTCAAGAAACCTACATCTCCACCAAGGTTCCTTCATTCTTCCTTCTTCCCCTCTCTCTCTCATCATTCTTTCTCTCTCATCATTTTCCTTTACAGGATACCTTTGAGAGACACCGAGTTGTTTTCACCGTCGGAACTTCCATTGCTTCCGTCGCAACCGCTTTCTTAGGTTTGTTTTCTCATTCATCGCAAAAATAATCCTAATTTCATTATTAATTTAATTATTTTATTTTGTTTCGAATTTTAGGGTATTCGTTGCGTCATGTACATGATTCCAGAGTTGATGAAAGGCTTCAATCCATTGAACATGCTGTATATATCTATTTATTTACTTTTATTTATTTATACTGTTTTTGGCTATGAAGCACTGGCACTGGAAACACGACCCTTACACGTCGACATAGATAATAATTTGAAAAATTAACTGAATTCAACATAATTACTAGTGTCGTGTCGGTTTTGGACATCGATGTAGACACAAACACATATTTTATCAGAGGTGTTGGTGCTATAGAGGTTTTTGGTTTTACTTGCTTCGATTACCTATACTTTGTTTCTGTTTATTGCTAGATGAAAAGCAATGTAAATCTTCAACATTCGGAAATCAAAGATATTGTTGGTCGTCCTGGAGGTTGTAGTATTCCTGCTTGTGCAGCCACGGCTGGAACCACCTTACTTATCGGGTTTGTTTTGTTTCCCTTCAGTGATCCATGTGCTTAACTATGTGAATTAATCTTTTTTATAGATAAATTGTTAGTGGTTGGTTTGTTAGGGGGAGGGGGATTTGTTAGTAGGAGGGATTGAACCCTGAATCTCCTTGGTGTCCTAGCATTTTCCGTTGGGATACTCCTTTCGGGACTTTGTGAATTTTTCCTTAATATCATGTCACTCTTGGCTATTACGATCAGATAATTTGTTGATTGGTTTTCAATCTATCCATTATGAGTTTTATATGGTATCTGTAGTTTATGACTTTTATTGTTATTGTAGTTGAAAGTATGAGTAGAAAGAATATTGATTGCATTTTTTTGTGTGGAACATGCATACAAATATCACTATTAAAGCACGATCTCCACATCACAATATTCAATTTGTTTTATGTTTTGTAGACCAACTATGGATGCTATGTACTAGCCCCAAACACTGGTGTATAGATATTGTAGGATTAGGATTTATAATGATCTACACATGGTTTTTATTGATTTAGAAAAAGAATATGATAGAGTATGTGTTAAGGGGTCATGACTAGTGGGAGAATGCAAGCAAGTAGTTTTCCTCTGACTATATGTATGCACTGAAGGTCAATTTTAAGCGATTATCTTTTCATCTTGACTCTAAGACATGTTTAATAAACATATAGAGACGATGCCACAATGCATGTTTTATGCTGATGATTTGGGAGCTGAGAGATGAAATGGATGGAAGGTTAAGGAATACAGAGATAGGCCTTAGAAATACACAATTTTTGCTTAAGAGTAAGGCAACATATATGAAATGCATAGTTGGCCATAGACAACAAATATTATAGTTTAAAAGTAAAAATTGAAGAACCAACAATACCCCAAGTCTCACGTTTTCAAGTACCGTAGGTTCTTCATACAAAGTGAAAAGAGATAGAGATGTATGGTGGATGAAATCCAGGAATTTTTTGGATGTGATCTATGATAAAAATTTGTGCCATTAAAGCTTTAAAGAAAGTTTTGGTGTATAACTACGAGACATATAGTACGATATGGAGCTTAATGTTTAGTTATGAAGAACAAACAACAAAGTAAACGCAATGTTATAGAGATGAAAATGTTAAGATGGACAAGTGGTCAAAGGAGACAAGGTAGGATTAGAAATACAATCATTAGGAAGAAAATTGGGGTCACTTCTGTTGGATTAATGATAGTATAATCCTGCATTAAAGACAAGGTAGGTTTAAAAATACAATAATTAGGAAGAAAATTGGGGTCACTTCTGTTGGATTAAAGATAGTAGAATCCAGCCTTAGCTAATATGGACAATATGTGGAAAAGGCTCATATAAGCTCTTGTATGAAGGGTTGACCTAATAGAGAATAGTCCAATAAGTAAGGTTTGCGGGTGACAAAAAGAAACATTAGACCCAACCAAATGACTAAGAGACTTAGAAGTAAGCTATCTATCTTTGAACTTAATGTTTTCAGATTGATGTAGTCAAACACACATAGTAGGGTAATGTTTGGTTGTGGTTATACTTATGATATCTCAGTATATAGTTTTGCATTACTAACAAATGTTTTTGTTCAAAATTTTAAACTCACCGAGGAAATGAAAAATAGAGATGAAACAAAATTTTAATTGTAGAAGTTGGAAACAGATTAAATCATTCAAGCTTGTTTAGTAATCTAAAGTAACTCTGTGGACTCTTGATTTTTAGGTTCTTCTTTACACCTAATATTGAATATCGACCAGTCATAGCTGAATATTTTTACTGCCAAATTGTTCTGGATTTGTTTTGCTTCGTTCTTTTATCTGATGAGAAAATGTTTTTATCAAGGTACTACAGGACGAATGTGGGTAACTAAACTAAAAAAAGTGTAAAAATGGTTCCATGGAGTCCAATTTTTTCTCCACTTGATAATGGCATCCTGAATATAAATTTGATCCTCCTTATCTTTAAGATCTCAAACTTCTAAAATTTGAAGGATAACAAAAACAATCAATATGGTTTGAAGATTTATTTTGGTTTTGGTTTTGGTTTTGATTTTGCTATTATTTAATAACTTGGAAGTCGGAGGAAAATGGGGTCTCTAGTCACTCTCTCAAATTGTTATAGTTCATTTATTTTCTTATATATATATATATATATATATATATATATATATATATATATATATATATATATATATATATATATATATATATATCATGCTGACTAGATGTTAGAGTCCCGGATAGGAGTATCACATTTGTATATTTAGTGTATTGAGTGTCGGGTATCTTGCAATCAATTAATTTAATTGTTTTAATTTCCTATTACTCGTAAATTTTAACTTTTTGCTGATATCCAGGTATGCCTTGGGATGGAGAGGTGGAAGCTGGTACACAAGAAAGAAGTTCAGAAAGGAACAGATGAAATTGCTAGGACAGATAAAACCTAGAAGATGGCAAATGCTTGGGAACATAAGAGCTAAAGGGTGGAAATTCCAGTTCCCTAGAAGATCCAAAGTGCAAGATACTGCAGTGAAAACATCTGAAACATTAATAAAGGACACATCCTCCACGCACATTGCTGGAAAATCTCATTAGAATTTATACATTTATTAGTCTTCGAAACAGATAAACAGAGGAGCAATGCAGTTACACTTATAATTGATCAGTCAGATTTTGCACTGGCACTGGTATTATATTATTTTGGCCTGCAGTTCCTCACTCTTAGCTTCATATTCTTCATTCTTCATGTGATGAGTGTCTAGATCCTTCTGCTTTATTTTGATTATTAAATTTATAATGTAGGAAATACTCATACTTTACTTTTAGGGTTTGACAATAAGATCTCTCAGTTTTCATTTTTGTTGATTCAACCTTCATTAATTTTAAAGTTGTTGGAATAACAATTTGTTTTCAATTATATGTATAAGCTCTTATATTGTGAATGTGAATGCAATACAGTGATTCTTATTTGATTAAAAAAATACATTTGATGTTATTCTTTATTTATGGTCTAGTAGTATAATAATCAAATTTCACCTCTTAGATTCGAATCCACAGCCATGCAATCAAATATTTTTGTAGCTATGAGTTGGATTAATGATTTTTATTTTATTAGTCTCAAATAAAGTGAAACTCTCAATTAAAGAGTGGGGTTAGAATGTTACATTAGTATACATTTATTTCAAACAATGTTGATATCATTGGATTAGATTAATATAATGAATCCAACAATGTATGAATATTCAAAGTTGAAATAATTGATGAAGGTTTTGAGTTTAAGTTTTATTATGTTCTTACAAATTTGAAATCCTTACCATTTATTTTTGTACGTTTGAAACTTGTTATAGGCAATTGTGAATTTTGAAGTGGAAATTATTATTATTAGGTTGGGGGCAAGGATTAATCGTCTTTTAAGGCGTCAAAGGCATGGTGTCTTTGATTGATTTTAGTCAATTTTAATGAAAGAGAAATTATAAAAAATACAAAAAAAACGGGATGAGAGAGTTTCATGTAAAGAGAGAAAGACTCAAATGCACCATGATTTTGGCGTCTTAAAAGCACCTCATCCGTACCCATTAGGTTGAGGGTGGAGAATGAACTTTGATCTTTTTATCACAACCTTTTAAATCACTCATTCCAACTACAAGTCATCCATCATGTTGTGCATTTTGATCAAATATTGTCAAGTGTCATTGGTTATGTTTACCACCTAATTTTAGTTATAGTACAGGTAAAAAGATTAAGGAAATGTGTAATGTTTTTTTAACCAAGATTAAGGAAATGTGTAATGTTTTTTTAACCAAGATTAAGGAAATGTGTAATGTTTTTTTAACCAAGATTAAGGAAATGTGTAATGTTTTTTTAACCAAGATTAAGGAAATGTGTAATGTTTTTTTAACCAAGATTAAGGAAATGTGTAATGTTTTTTTAACCAAGATTAAGGAAATGTGTAATGTTTTTTTAACCAAGATTAAGGACCAACTGCATAAAATGTGTAATATTTGTTGAGTAACACTTTCTTAACAGAGACTACCAACTGCATAAAATTTGGAGTTAAGTATTTTGTAAGATTAAGCCATAGTACATGACATGTACAAACTCCATGCTTCTATTATAAGAAAAGTCTCTAGTTCAAGTTTCCAATACAAGGCTTTGTTTGGTTTATAATATAAAATAAAAATAACTATTATACAACATTTTCTTCATGCACATGTTTTGGCTTTTTATGGTCATAGATCACCTCTCAAATTCATAACCATCCACACATTTCATGTTAAGCTAAGGAATCATGTCACCAAATTCCAAAACACTTAGTAATTTAATAGTATCCAACAATTATTGACCCCACAATTGCTTTTTTTAAACCACTTTGTCCAATCTATTGACAAAAAGGTGGTTCAAAACTCCTCATGTGAATAACTTTTTAACTTTATTTTTATTTTTCCCTTTCTGTGTTTTTATTCTCTTTTCTTTTCATATAAATAATGTCTGAACTAGGAAGATTAATTCATCAAGAAAAAATAGAAAAATGGCAAAGATTTCACTCTCAATAACACTTGTGATTCTCTTCTGTGGTTTAACTCTTGCTTCAAGAACTAAAATATTACCCCTCAGAAGAACTATTACTGCATTGACACCAGAACTCAATGATGGTGTTTGTTCATCACTAGTGAAAACACAAGGCTATGCTTGTGAAGAACACTTGGTATGTATATACTGTGCAACATTGCTTTTATCTGTTTCTGTTTTTGATTACAAATCAGCAACTTTTAGAGCAAAAAAGTAGATTCTAAGTAGCTTCTATGTGTATGTGATTGTTTTTAGGTGACAACAAAGGATGGTTATGTTCTCAACATGCAGAGAATTCTAGCAAGGGGGAAACCTGGAAATAACATACCAGTTGTGCTACAGCATGGACTATTCATGGTTACTAAGAATCTTTGTTTTTATTAATGATTTTTGTTTTTCTTCTTGTTGTTGATGTTGGAAATTAATGTAATGTTGTATGTTTTTTGTAGGATGGTGTGACATGGTTGTTGCTACCACCAAGCCAATCTCTTGCATTCCTTTTGGCGGATAATGGTTTTGACGTTTGGATTGCTAACTCGCGCGGAACCAAATATAGTTATCAACATACATCCTTTTCTAGTAACAGCTCGGTTAGTCTTCGAAATTGAAAATCTATGAACACGGTAGTACTTTTAGGTAGGCCGATTTGAGTCCATTGCTTATATGAGGTTTTCATTGTTTAGGATTACTGGAATTGGTCATGGGATGAATTAGTTGCATATGATCTTCCAGCAACATTTGAGTATGTGCATGATCAAACTCGACAAAAACTACACTATGTTGGTCACTCACAGGTGATTCGTTGGTGAAATCTTTTCATGTTTTCATCTCCATATGTATAATTCAAAGAGATATTAAAGAATGAAGATTTTCGGATTGTTTTCTGTAGGGAACATTGGTTGCATTGGCTGCTTTTTCCAAAGATCAACAACTGGACAAGTTGAGATCAGCTGCCTTGCTTTGTCCAATTGCTTATGTTAGTCAGATGACCTCAAAAGTAGCTAAAAAAGCCGCTGATAATTTCATCGCGGAGGTAACTATTGTTAATCAAAGAAAATATATATGATTGATTGTTACTCAAAACTCGAATTATTAACATTGAATATACGTGGTTATTTCTCGACAGACACTGTATAAGTTGGGAGTTTTCAAATTTAGTCTGAAAGGGTTAGTAATTCTTATTATCTTTTCCATGACAAACATTAAGCAAGTATAATAAGACTAATCCTATGATGCTTAACCATGAGTTCAGAAATATCGGCTTGACTCAATTTTTTCTCTAATGTTTGAATAGGGGATCTGTCGTAAAGTTTCTTAAGGACATGTGCACGGGAACTTCCATCGACTGCAGCAACTTGTTTACATCTTTCACAGGTTTTACGCATCTTCCAATTTAGCAATAAACCCTCATACAAAAGGTTTGTTTTTACAGTTATCACCAACATTGATATTACTATTATTATACTTTCAGGTCCAAATTGCTGCGTTAACCCTTCGTTAATAAATACCTTTTTGGATCACGAGCCTCAGCCATCAGCGACAAAGAACGTGATCCATTTGTCTCAGAGTAAGTAGTCCTATGACAACAATGCATGAAATAAATTCTAGAGTAATTGCTTGTTTTATAAGAAAGGAATTGAATTTGAAACCTATGAATATTATGACAGTGATCAGAGAGGGAACCGTATCAATGTTTGATTATGAGAACCAAGACGAGAATATTCGACACTATGGACAATCCACCCCACCGATATACGATATGACTAGACTTCCAAATGAGCTTCCTTTGTTTGTTAGTTATGGAGGCGCGGATGCACTTTCTGATGTTAAAGATGTTCAACTTCTGTTAGAAAGTCTGAAAGATCATGATGCAGATAAGCTTGTGGTTCAGTATAGAAATGATTATGCACATGCAGATTTTGTTATGGGACAAAATGCTAAACAAGATGTATATGAACCACTCATATCTTTCTTTAAGCTTCAGTGATATTTAAAGAATATATATAGTACAATACACACCTTATAGAATTTTTTGAAATTACTTTGTTTTCGTGTAAAACAGATTCTTAGTACAGAAAATTCAGAATGTAAGCATACAGATGATATCGTCAATAAAGGAAATTACTGTATACTTTTCGTTTTTTATGGACATCCTTTGTTAAATTCAAAAACTTCCAAAACGGAAATAATTCATGTGGCAAATAAATGTGTTAATTGATTATAAGACGTTTCTTATTACTTTAATCGATTAGGCAGTGGGTTAGTCTTTCTAATTGATTAGAAACACTTCTTAATCGATTCCATACTTCTTTGGATTGATTTTGAGAAGTTTAATGAGATTAGAAGAAGTTTGAAAAGAATTTTCGTATGTGTATATGCGTGTTTCCTTAGTACTTTAAGACTTACTCTTGTTCTTTTACAATTTAAACTGATCAAACTTAAAAGCTAAGCACAAGACCAGTCCAGCTTTCACACTTTCTCATTTTCAGAATTCAATTTCCTCGGCTTGATTCTACTTTGATTAGCATTTCAACTGAAAATTTGAATCATCTACAGATGAGACTTGAGATATCTTCTTGATCAGATATCATCACCAGGAGTTACAAAACAGTTATTATCAACTCTCATTTTGACAGTTGTCACAAAGAACTACTGAAAATATCTATAAACACCAGAATTCATTTGACTCGTGGAGTTATCATCTTTAAAAGATGCTTGGCAGTTGTCATCATCAAAACCAACCGACGGTTTTACCTGCACAACACATATATCCACAATATTGATAAGTCTTTGATTGAATCTCGTGATCCTAATGCTCACTGCTCTTATTGTTTGAAAGGATGTCACAACCAAAAAACTTGTCCTACGTTGAAAACATGAAAATAAAATAAACCTCCAAGTTCATAGCTTTGGCGAATGGCACATACAATTTGAGTTTGATGCGACGCAAAACAAAGGGTAAAACCATTGCAAGTTTTGAAATTCTACCGAGGATATCCACAAAACAGAAAAGTATATAAGAATTTCCTTTATTGACAATATCTTCTGTATGCTTACATTCTCTTACATTTCTATACTATGACTAACTTTAACATCGAACCGATAATTTCAAAAAATTCTATAAGGTGTGTATTGTACTATATATTCCTTAAATATCACTGAAGCTTGAAGAAAGAAATGAGAGGTTCATATACATCTTGTTTAGCATTTTGTCCCATAACAAAATCTGCATGTGCATAATCGTTTCTATACTGAACTACAAGTTTATCTGCATCATGATCTTTCAGACTTTCTAACAGAAGTTGCACATCTTTAACATCCGAAAGAGCATCAGCACCTCCATAACTAACAAAGAGAGGAAGCTCGTTCGGAAGTCTTGTCATGTCGTATATCGGTGGAGTGGACTGTCCGTAGTGTCTAATATTTTCGTCTTGGTTCTCATAATCAAACATTGATATGGTTCCTTCTCTGATCACTGTCATAATATTCATAGGATTCAAATTCAATTCCCTTCTTATAAAACAAACTTCTTCTAGAATTAGGAAAATATGGCCGCTTACTCTGAGATAGATGAATCATGTTCTTTGTTGCGGTCGGCTGAGGCTCGTGATCCAAAAACGTATTCATCATCAAAGGGTTTACGCAGCAATTTGGACCTGAAAGCATGATGATAATATCAATATAGGCGATAGCTCTCAAAAAGGACTTTTATTGCTAAATTGGAAGGTGCATAAAACCTGTGAAAGATGTAAACAAGTTGGTGCAGTCGATGGAAGTTCCCGCGCACATGTCCTTAAGAAACTTTACAACAGATCCCCTATTCAAACATTACAGAGAAGTGGAGTCAAGCCGATATTTCTGAACTCATGAATAATCAGCATCAGAAGATTAGTCTTGTTATACTTACCCTTTCAGACTAAATTCGAAAATTCCCAATTTGTATAGTGACTGATGAGACGAAACACAGATTTTTAGTGTCAATATTTTGAATTTAAAGCAACAGTTATATCTATTTTCTTTCTTTTTGTGAAAAAGAAACAATGCGTTTATGAACAAATGTTACCTCTGCGATGAAATTATCAGCGGCCTTTTTAGCTACTGGTGAGGTCATCTGACCAACATAAGCAATTGGACAAAGCAAGGCAGCTGATCTCAACTTGTCCAGTTGTTGATCTTTGGAAAAAGCAGCCAATGCAACCAATGTTCCCTACAAACAAAACAATCCAAAAATCTTCATTCTTTAATATCGCGTTGAATTATACATATGGAGAGGTGAAAACATGAAAACATTTCACCAATGAATCACCTGGGAGTGACCAACATAGTGTAGTTTTTGTCGAGTTTGATCATGCACATACTCGAATGTTGCTGGAAGATCATAAGCAACCAATTCATCCCATGACCAATTCCAATAATCCTAAACAATGGAAGCCTCATTTAAGCAATGGACTCAAATTGGGCTACTTTAAAGAGCTAACGCGATTGGAAATTTTCAATTTCGAGGACTAACCGAGCTGTTACTAGAAAAGGATGTATGTTGATGACTATATTTGGTTCCGCGCGAGTTAGCAATCCAAACATCAAAACCATTATCCGCCAAAAGAAATGCAAGAGATTGGCTTGGTGGTAGCAATAACCATGTCACACCATCCTACAAAAAACAGACAACATTACATTAGTTTCCAACATCAACAACAAGAAGAAAAACAAAAACCATTAATAAAAACAAAGATTCTTAGTAACCATGAATAGTCCATGCTGTAGCACAACTGGTATGTTATTTCCAGGTTTCCCCCTTGCTAGAATTCTCTGCATGTTGAGAACATAACCATCTTTTGTTGTCACCTAAAAACAATTACATACACATAGAAGCTAGTTAAAAACTACTAAATTTCTCTAAAAACTGCTGATTTGTGATCAAAAACAGAAAAAAGATGAAAGCAATGTTGCACAGTATATACATACCAAGTGTTCTTCACAAGCATAGCCTTGTGTCTTCACTAGTGATGAGCAAACACCATCACTGAGTTCTGGTGCCAATGCAGTAATAGTTCTGCTGAGGGGTAATATTTTAGTTCTTGAAGCAAGAGTTAAACCACAGAAGAGAAACACAAGTGTTATTGAGAGTGAAATCTTTGCCATTTTCAATTTTCTCTTGATGAGTTATATTCCTAATTCAGACATTATTTATATGAAGAGAAAAAAGAATAAAAACAAAGAAAGGGAAAGATAAAAATAAAGTTAAAAAAGCTATTCACATGATGGCTTCTGAACCACCTTTTTGTCAATAGATTGGACATAGTAGCTTAAAAAAATGCAATTGTGGGGTCAATAATTGTTGGATACTATTAAATTACTAAGAGTTTTGGAATTTGGTGACATGATTCCTTAGCTTAACATGAAATGTATGCATGGTTATAAATTTGAGAGGTGACTTATGACCAGACCAATGTGGTAAATATAAGAAGCCAAAACATGTGTCTAGAAGAAAATGTTGTTTAATAGTTCATTTTTTTGTCTCAGAGAGCAAACAAAGCCTTGTATCCAAATAAGGCGTTAGAAACTTAGGACAGAGGTTTTTCTTATCATAGAAGCATGGAGTTTGTATATGTACTATGGTTTAAAGTTAACAAATAAACTCCAAATTTAATGCAATTTCGGAGTTTAATTATCTTTTTATTTTATCTTTAAAATTGTCGTTTAAATCATCGAGTTGTTGGATTTTCATATGTGTTGCAATTTCGGAGTTAAGAATTCAATTTAACTTCAGAAACTGCGTAAACGCATAAAGTCTATTGACCGGCCTCAGATGCACTGATTCCTACATGAATTAATCTACAATTGTTTAACATAGCACTAAAATCAATAGTTTAAAACATTGATTTATTTTCAATCTCTTGTCTTTCTCTGGTGTAGTTTTTTGCATTGATTTCATTGTTGTTTACATTTGCTATTTACAGTTGTTTGTTGAGCTTGGATTGTTAATTGTTGTATTGTATCCTTATTTGATAAACTGTATCCCCATTCTCGTAATGTGTAATAAGTTTACTTCTTTCATTTATTTTTATTGTGTTAGTTGATTGATAATTCAGAGATTAAAATCAACCACTTTTAGAAAAGAACAAAAACAAACACTCGATCCAATGTCAAGTCCTTTTCCCAAATCAAATCCAAATTGAATGCAAAGTCGAGCATCTACCCCGATTAATCCAAAGTTTTTTCATAAATCACCTTGCAACACTTTATCCAACGTCAAATTGTTCCTTATTAAAGCTTTTTGCAATAAAAATGAAAAGAATGAGTTCCCTATTTGGATGTTTGTCTCCACCTAAAAGTAATTCAACCATTCAAACTTGTTTTCTGCCCTTGTGCGACTTCAAAAACATTTTCAGAAACGAGTATGCTTTATCCATATCGACATAAAACAAACAAAGATTTCAGTCTCCAAGAGTGAGCATCAAGTAAAAGTGTAATCATTTGATATGTCTAAAGGATCGTTCCTTAAAATCAATCAACCCAGTAGTTTTTAGTAAGTAGAATTACGTAGTCTTTAGTTATTCATAACACCTAAAGATTCGTAGGAGCATGAATTAGAAATCTTGTCAAACACACCTTAGTAAAAAAACACCCCTTTAATAAAATGTTCTTTTTTCCTTTATTTTTTCTCTTTCTTCACTCGATAAGTAAAAGATTACAAACTAATATCACGCTAGCACTTTTACAGAAAACTAACTAAATGAATCTCGTTGAATACAACGGATGTAAGAGGTTCTAATATTTTCCCCTTAAAAGTTTCTATTTCTTCCAAACATTTATAATATTTCAAACAAGTTTATTGTTGAAACTATTTTATTTTTTGTTCATCTTTAATAATATTGGTTTTCATATCATTATCAAAAGCCTAATTTTCGTTGCTGCTCTATCACTTATGGTAGTTCCTTTTCTTCACATATCAAAACGTTTTGATATTTGTTAAATTATTAAATTAATAAATATCAAAACGTTTTTTTTTTTAAATTTAGAATCTAATTTCTAAAATCAACAAAACAGAATACCAAAATTACACATTTAAAAGTATGATGAAATCAAAATGAGAAAAAAAGACCAAAATGACTCTTTCAGTTTCTTATTTACATCCTAGAGATGACGTGGAAACAATTGATTGGATGACACACGTTGCAAAGAGAGAACTCTTTATACAAAATCTTCTTCTTCTTCCTTCCGCAGATTCAGACACAAAACCGGTCTCTCACAGATAGAAAAAATGGCAAAGCCCTTATTCATTGCTCTAACTACCTTCCTTTTCATCTTCAATCTCGTTCCTTCTTACGCACTATACGGTTCTTCCTCCCCCGTTCTTCAGCTCACTCCCGCAAACTTCAATAAAAAGGTTTTTTTTCTTCTTTTTCATCGATCCATGTCGTGATCTCACTATATTGCTACTCTTTGCGATTGATGTTACGTAGAATCGTGAAATTATGCATCTTTGAAAAGCAATTCGGCATTTTCGTATTTGATTCTGGATATTTGAATCGTGTTACGTTAATATACAATTCGGATTTATGTGAATATTTTTATATAGCAAATCTGTTGATTCATACTTGTGCGAACAGTCTTTTTATAGCATTGGGATTTGATTCTGATAAGAAAACATGATTTTTTTTTTATGAATTAGTAGCCTTTTGTTTGCTTTATCTAGATTGTAATGTATCAGGTTTTTATGGGTGGTGTGTTGTAAATGTCAGGTTCTGAATTCGAATGGAGTTGTTCTTGTTGAATTCTTTGCTCCATGGTGTGGACACTGTAAGGCTTTGACCCCTATATGGGAGAAGGCAGCTACTGTATTAAAAGGTGTGGTTACTGTGGCAGCACTTGATGCTGATGCTCACCAGGCTCTGGCTCAGGTATTCTGTTCTTCGCTTTCTTCATTTGTCGGATTTATGTTTAAATTTTTAGTGAAATTTGTTAAAGGAAGACATTGTTGCACGTGTTGTTTTGTTCTAGCATTTAGCTTTTCTGAATATGAATTGTGTTTGTTATATACTTCACTGAGCCTGTTTAGATTCATTTATTTGAGCTTATTTACTTTGCTTAAGTATTTGTGATGTCCATAAGCTCTCTTTTTAGCTTATGAAAACAGATCGATTTTATTTATGAGCACTAATATGATAAGCGGTTGATTAAGCTGATTATACACATTGAGCCAAATGTTCTCCTGGAACTGTTTTAAATATTATATGGCATATGATAAATTGGATGCCATGCCATCATTTTGATCATTTCAAATAAAAGATTGTTTGATTGTTTTAAGGCATAGCCATGGTCCAACCATGCTAGATATTGTATATCAGTATAGTATAAATTTTCCTTCCTTTCTTTCTAAGTCTACCCTTTCAATGTAAACAACAACAAGAAGCAAAGCAAGCAAGCCATCCTTATCCCACTAAGTGGGGTCGTCTACATGGATCAAATTCCGCCATAATGTTTTATCCAAGACCATGTTTCTACCCAATTTGTTAATCTCGAAATCTTTCTTAATAGTTTCTCTTAATAGTTTTTGTATCTCTAGTTGTTTGTTTGTCTCCTCTCCATATGATCTATTCTCCTTACAACAAAATCTACAGGTGTTATCTCTACATGCCCAAATCACCTAAGCCTATTTTCCACCATCTTTTCTACTATAGGTGCTACTCTTTCTATGTAAAGCAACCAAAAAAACATGTTACCTAGGCGAATTAGAATATGTTGTGATTATTTCTCTTCCTATCTCATACAAGAACTTTGTTATTGTTTGCATAGTGAAATATTTATTCATGTAGTTCTGGTAAGTTTCTTTCTTCAGTTATGAGTTACATGCTAAGACTATTTTCTTCATTTTTTTAATCATAACTGTATATTGCTAAATTTGAAAAGAAAAAAATAAAACATTTAGATGTTTATGTGTCTCTTCCCAATTCCCTGCAGCAATACGGTATTAAAGGATTTCCAACTATTAAAGTGTTTGCACCTGGAAAACCACCGGTTGATTACCAAGGAGCCAGAGATGTCAAACCAATTGCGGAATTTGCACTTCAACAGGTTTGTTTGAATCTCTTCTGAGCTATTTCACTCGTTACCCAAAAGTTTCAGTCAAATATTTCTAACATGTATAGTTTGTATTACATTTTGGATTCAGTAGATAGATGCCTTCTTTTTGTTGAAAACAAAACAATTTCTTGTACTCTTATAAAAATTTGAATGATTATAAACAAATGAGAATCCGATCAATAACTTGAAAGGGAATTTTTTTTTACACATCGCTTGGTAGTGTACAAAATTTCAGCAGAGTGTGCTTATAGTGTTTATCTGCATGTACAGGTAAAGGTTCTTTTGAAGGAACGATTAAGTGGAAAAGCAACAGGGGGATCAAATGAGAAAAAGGAAACCAGTGCTTCTTCTTCGGTAGAATTGAACTCTAGCAACTTCGATGAATTGGTTATCAAAAGCAAAGAACTTTGGATTGTAGAATTTTTCGCACCTTGGTGAGTGCCTCCTATATTTCAAGAGTTATATTTTATATATTATAATCTATTACCTGACTGAAGCTGTAATTCTACTTCTGCATTTGCAGTTCTAAATCTAATTACAATTTTTTTTCCTTTTTTATTTCTCAAAGGTGTGGACATTGTAAAAAATTAGCTCCCGAGTGGAAAAGAGCTTCCAATAATTTGAAAGGGAAGGTTAAACTGGGTCATGTTGATTGTGATGCTGATAAGGTAAGCTTATACACTTCATAGCCGATACAATACATATTAATATTTGTGTTTTCAAAGTGCAGAATATTTTTGTTTTCAAATTGCAGAATTTGAACAAACCGTTATTTTATCCGTGATTGACAACACTGCTGATTAATACTCAAATTTCCATTGGTTTTGGTCAAGATGACCTATGTCTTTTGATTTATTTATTATTACTTCTGGATAAGGATAAAACAATAAAATGCAGTGTTAATTATAAACTTTTTTAATCTTCCTTTCAATTTATATTTTTCTGATAACTTGTTTTTTGTTCAGTCTCTAATGAGCAGGTTCAACGTTCAAGGGTTCCCAACAATATTGGTATTTGGAGCTGATAAAGATACTCCAGTTCCTTATGAGGGTGCAAGAACTGCCTCAGCCATCGAATCATTCGCATTAGAGCAGCTCGAAACAAATGTTGCACCTCCCGAAGTGACAGAGCTGTATAGTGCAGTAAGTGTTTGCTTTCCTGCAAACTTTACTTGATCGTCACTAATTTGAAACGGAGAGTATAAAATATAACATAATTATTTGTCTATAGGATGTTTTGGAAGAGAAATGTGGTTCTGCAGCTATCTGTTTTGTTGCATTCCTTCCCGACATTTTGGATTCCAAGGCCGAGGGGAGAAACAAATACCTTCAACAGTTATTAACAGTTGCAGAGAAGTTCAAAAGGAGTCCTTACAGGCATGTCTTTAACATCACTCTGACTCTGAGTTAATCTTTCATATTTAACTGTCAATGCAAACTGGTTTTACACCATTCTGCATTTTGTGGTTGCAAAGTGAACTTATGTTACAATGTAATTTACACCGACAGTACATCTCTAGAAAACTCTTCAGTCAATCTTTGTTGATAAATTGTCAACAGTTTTAATTGAGTTTTTGTCTTGAACAGCTACGCATGGGTAGCCGCTGGTAAGCAGCCAGATCTTGAGCAGAATGTTGGTGTTGGTGGGTATGGTTATCCAGCTTTAGTAGCGTTGAACATTAAGAAAGCTGTTTATGCTCCTCTCAAGAGTGCTTTTGAACTTGACCAAATTATGTAAGCATGTCCTTCTAATGTTATGATAAATAGTAAACACTTTACTGAAATGAACAAGTTCTTGAATACCATTGATTTATTTTTGGCAGAGAGTTTGTGAAAGAAGCTGGACGTGGCGGCAAAGGGAACTTGCCCTTGGGAGGTACTCCTACCATTGTAAAGACAGAACCATGGGATGGAAAAGATGGAGAAATAATTGAAGAGGATGAATTTTCTCTTGAAGAACTCATGGGAGAAGATGCCTCAAGCAAAGATGAGCTATAATGAATCAGAAAGGGAATGATACGAAATTAGTGTTTGTCATTACCAATTTTATGCTATAGGAAAAATGATAGTATGTAGAATATTTAAAGAGAAATGTGTAACTTATGATGATTGTGCTAGCTGTTTTTTCGGGTTTTTGTTCATGTTCGGAGTTAAAAACTAGTGTAGCGATGAGTGATCTTTTGAGGAGCATCATATGTCATTCAGTGGTACAACATATATGAGGAAAATGTTAACCATGTTTTGTTATTTTATGTCTAATTAATGAACAATTGAGCATTAGTTAACCAAGTACAACCTTCACAAAATCGCTTAAAAAGCTCAAATTAGTGTACAAGCTCCATTTCACAGCTTTTTCGGAAATCGCATCAAATGTGCATTAGGATGTGATTTTGCTCTTCAATTTACAACCCATTCACCACTTTTCCATTTTTTTCTCTTCAATCTACAACCCATTCACCACTTTTTGATTCTTTTTGAATTTTTTACCACCATCGTCTCTGTAAATTTCCTTTTCATTCTTTCATTTCTTTCAATATTGACATCACCTTCTTCCAAAACTAAGACAAACTCGTTCTTAGATTGAGTTGAAGAAGTCAAAGCATTGTTAATTTCTTCCATTAAAATTTGCATTGTATTGGTTGATTATGTTGTTCTTGTGCTCGTATGGTGTCATACAACTACAAGAATGTTCATAATAAGAGAGAATTTTCTTGAGATGCCCATTTGAAAGATATCCGAAAATTTGCTAACTATTTGATTTTAATTATAATTGGATTTTTTAAGTCAATAACTATTTGTTGTAATGCGAGGTATTAAAAAATTCATGAAAAAATCGTTAAAATTTGACCATAGTTTTGACTTATGTGTAACACTTTATTTTCTTTATCTTACCCAACAAGACAAGATTCAAACATAATCAGATCGAATGCACACATAAACAAATAATCAGATCGAATGCACACAAACAAATAAATATATATACACAAATCTATGGGCACATAATAAACGGATGGTTTATCTGTAGTAGGCATACAAGTATTGCTTTCAGTATTCAGCTTACAAGTATTTACATAACATACTATTCTCAGTTCAGGATTGTATATATAGTCAGAGTAAAATGTATTGCTTACTATAATTCTCCCTCAAGTTGTCTTACATTACATTGATTGCCCTACATCTAGGTGTTTCAATGGCATACCTAACCCTTACTTTTGAACACCTTGTTAACCTCATCTTTGTATTATTGATAAGTTTGTCTTCAATTTACTTTAGAAATTCAACATCTTCATCTTAAATTTTGTTGTTCTTACAACTCTGCTATGCAACATATTGCAACTACATTTTTTTTATGTTTACACACCACCTTACATCTATCAGCATTATTCTTGGCAAATCTAACCTCCCTACCATGTTGCTCTTGAAGCTTTGATGATGATAACAGAATAAGGAAAGTTTGTTATAAACATCATTAGGACTAGAAATTATCAAAAAGCAAAGTTGATCAAATTCCAATATTAAGAGCAAAACAAGACAAATCAAATTCAAATATCAACATCAAAGGAATTGAAGATGTAAAAGTTTATTTAATCTTGTACTTAAGATTTTTAGTCTTTTTGAATAGTAATATTTAAAATAGGTAATACTTAAGATTTTGTCTTTCTGAATAGTAATATTTAAAATAGGTAATAATAAGGCTTGATTTACTAAGATGATGCAGAACAGAGACCTTTTAAATCTCTTCATATGTTTCATATTTCTCCTAAAGAATTCTAGCAATGGCTTAATCGATTAAGAATCAATTTTTACCAATTATGAAAACAATACTCGTTGTCTAATCGATTAGAGATTTCTCCTAATAGATTAAGGAGTGAGATCAACTCCTAATAGATTAGGATGTCAATTAATTGATTACTGAGCAAACTTGAATTAGGGGAGTTTGTACAAAACCTAACAAATGTAATTCCAATAATAAACCCATGAGTTCTGTCAAAAATCAACCAAACTCTTTCGTATTCTCTAAAACTTACACGCATAGAATCGTACCATTCACACATAAATTCGTTCGTAACATGTAGCAATACAAAGAGTAAAAAACTATCACGCAGTCAATTCACTGGCAACTAAATGTAATAGTTTCAATAGAGTAATGTGATTCAAAATAACACATGATCGCAATTGGTTTAACTCAGATAGGAAAAATGCTACTTGCAAAATTTGAGCTACAGTTGTTTTATGTATCTGAGATCTAAAAATAGTCTCACTGAAACCACGTCCTTTTAGTGGAAGGCATTATATGTATATCTACCATTGAACTTATATCCTATCCCCGTGTTTGCTCTAAAGGGAAAAGGAAAAACAGATAAAATTAATGGACTAATTTACAAACATAGATATGCGACAACAAAATCTTCGGAAGCCTCCACATCAGAAAATTATCAGCACGATTTTTCTCCAAACACTAACCTTCTCCTATCTGCAACATTTGGAGAGCTAGCTAAGACTATTCTCCTATCTGCAATATTTGGAGAGCTAGCACGATTTTGCTCCAAACACTAACCTTCTCCTATCTGAGTTTTTAAGGTCAACGTATCATGTAGAAAGTTAGATTATCCTAAAAGCTTGTATTTTGTATCCTCCGTAAACAGTCTTTTCTTAAAGGTGAGTCTGCAAATATAGCTTTTATGAAATCTTCCACCTGCAACGAGGTCAAAAAATTATTTGTAAGAAACATGAGTGAGGAGAATGCATGTGAAGAAAAGGATCATTAAATAGGGTTCCAATATTTTTAGTCATGCGTAAAACATATTATATCAGAATCAGTGGTAATATGGCTGGATGAAACATTTATTTAAAATCAGAATCCCTCAGTTATAAAGCCGCGAGGAAATAAAATAAAGTCATTAATAACTAAATGATACCTCCGTTATTGTAAAGCCACAACTGAGCAATTCTTTATTCTCCCAATATGCTGTAATGGATTTTAAAGGCATATCTAATAATTCTGCATGAACAGGTTAATTATCAATATATGAGAAAATAATAATGCAACCAACAGTATCTGATACTGCATAAACAATTAAGATGATAAAATAAAACATGCCTGATAGTTTGCGGATTTTACGTAAAGATGGAATAAGATCTTCAAGAAACTCTGCAGAGAACTCACGCAAATTCGGATCCCCCGTGGCCAAGGACTCAAATAAAGATGATAGGCTTTCCAGCATTAAATGGATTAGTCTTTGTAGCTGTAAATAAGAGTCGAATGTATTATACTAACTTTTTAAATAAAATGGTATTACAGGCATTAATTAGCTAACTTATTGTAAAAGACTTGCCTGTAAAGTCTCATCTGCTGCTATGTCATCTAGAAGAAGTATATCTCTTGAAATTCTAGAGAAAACTGATTCTAATACTGTACACATGCTTTTTCTGTAAGTTGAAGGGAGCAAAAATGGTTCCCATATGATATGCACTTTTTCCAGAATGAAAACAACCTGATCAAGGAAACTCAGTTTGTCATTTGGAAGAATAAAAAGGCATTATTTACTACTTGTAACCTATTGTAACAAATGCCCCATACTCTAGCTTACATGCTGAGATAAACCAAACTATGAGATAGCATATGGTAATGTGCAAACACTATATTAACAAGAAAATAACCTGATCAATGCTGAATTTAGCCGACTCAAATTGTTGCATTTGATGAGTATTCTGAAATCCATCAGCACTATCTATAGCCTAATAAACATAGGCGAATATGGGATTTAGCAGATCAGAAAGGCAAGTGTTAACCAAAACTAAGTGGATATCCTACAGATGCCGCATGCATTTTAACAAAGGCAGTACCTCCTTCAAGTTATAAATAACAAGGTGAACTTGTCTCTGCAATATTTCTTCTGCCAAAAGCTGAAATCTTGGAGCCAAATCAGCAAACACAGCATGCTCCTTCATCGAACTAGGAAAATCTGCTCGATACTGAGGTAATATAGCATCAAAATGAGTGAGGCGAGAAAGAAAAAAAACAATATATAAAACAAATATGGTTGATATTGAATATTTGCCTTGATTTTCCATTTGATAGACTAAAAGATTAAATTGAGATTTGAGCAACATAACATTGAATAATCCATACTAAAGATGACATCAAGTAGAAAAAACAAACATGATTTTGTTTAAAACTAGTAATTTACTCGAATATTGTGAATTCATTCATGCTTAGTCATTCAGGTATGTATACCTCAAATGCAAATCCAAGTATCTCCTGGGAAAGATAAAGGCAGTCATTATGCATCAGAACAGCAACTTGATTGAAGCTACCAAGCTGCCTCTCTAGCTTCACAAACCAAAAACAGAAGTAATTACTTAAGCTGAATGCATGCACAGAGACAAGAACAAACACTTAAAAGACAGTATTCACTAAGGCTCTGTTTGCGGGTTTCGAGGAGAGGGCTTTAGGTAAAAGGAAAATAGAAGAAATGATAAAAAAACAGCAAAAAAAAAGCATGATTCTAGAATAACTAACATTGATTTTAACAATAAGCTTGCATTACGTCATTATATTCGCATTCACCCCTTGAAGTCAATCCCCGATGAAAGAATACTACAAAAGCTTTTCCTATATATCACGGCCTTACATTGACTAACCTTGACAGGGACTACCACTTCATAAAGAAGTATAGCATCTCTAGCGGCATTATAAAATTCCAAAGCAACTCTTGTAGATGACAGGCAGACATCCTGCACAAATTATTTATCATTTATAAAGATCAGTTTCACTGTTAACAAAAAAAGTATTGTAGGTCTACCAAAACATTATACTTGTACATGTAGCAAATTAGTGGCCAATTTATTTGCTTAGTTGTACAGATAGATGATAAACGTAATAAGTAATAACATATTATGTTGATCATGCACATTAACAAAATCCACTTGAGCTTATAAAGTTTTGATCCCTAGAAATAGAAAAATTTGAGCTTGTATTTCAAATAAAATATGTTGTATGCAGTCATTTAGTAAATATCCATTATTCTAAATTGTATACCTGCAGTGTCTGATGAATTAGTTCCATCAATTGTTTGGCTGCTTTGGATACCAAACACTTCTCTGATGAGAAAAGCAAATCAACCACATGGCTGGATGAAAGATCAGAAGTTTCATCATTCTTCCAAATAGAACCATCCCTTGTATACTCCTGCAGCAAATTCTTCATCAACAATTACAAATACTAACAGCAACAGAAGAACTTTCTCAGTTCGAAAACTCACTTGAGGAATGGAAAAGTCACATTCAAGGAGCAGATTTCTAGCTTTAGCCAAGATTTCTGTCTTTTTCTTAAATGCAAAATGAACCTCAACATTTTCAGCAAAACTGCTCAGCCTGTTATCCTTGTCATCTGATGAAATGAACATAAGCTCTTTTAAAGCCGTTTCAAAGTCAGATGTACATTTGATAATCTTCTGAAAGTCAGGTAGTTTTGAAGCATCGGTTGGAACAACCTGAAATAAGACCTCTTGAGTGACTAAACATGCAAACTCAAGAAAATCAGTTTTTTTCTAGTTTCTAGACAGGGTAACTAACCACCAAGTAATTATCCTAGATTATCACATTGCCAGGGATTGAATAATCCAACGAGGACTTATTTTGTTAGTTGAGATGAAAGAATTCATACAAGCTTGCATGTTATTAGCTACGGGAAGACTTTAATTCAATTCAACTAACATCAGTTAAATGATATTTTTGTGGATACATATTCTTAGACTTGTTTCAAAGCACGGGATGTAATGCATGGACACAGCCCTGTGTAACCAAGTTTGTTATAGCATAGAGCTTAAGGCAAACCTTTGAAAGAAAGCTTGATATTATTAGCTCTGATATTCTAGGCCATGTCAAGCGTCCAAAACATCTGATCCAAGAACTGTTCTGGAAGCAAATACTTCTATAAATAAATTTAATAAAAAGCACAATTCCTGAATAGAGAAGCTCTCCGTCCATATACTCGAGCTGCACATCGAAAACCAGATATTTAGGAACAAAAAACAGAAAAATGACTATGCTTTCCTAGATGACTTAAGAGAGAAAAGAAAAAAAACAACTGACAGTAGTATCTAAGAATAGGGTTTGGCTCTTTTAAGGGCAAGGTTCATTTTAAAGTACAGAGTTATAAACCTTATCAAAGGTTGATATTGTAATAAATACATGCATCTACACAACAAATAATGAAACTATTATAATTTAAATATTAATTTTGCAAGCAATATTCATAATTTTTGTACTTTTTAGAGAAGCCAAAACCCTAAGAATAAGATCAATAACACATACCAGCAATAAAAACCTACTCTGGATGGTCTGTCATAAACAGTAAAACGACAATAAAAATTTATTATAAGACCCTAATGCATAACAATCACCTTACTATCTGATGTTGGAACTATCTTCAGTACGGCTGAATCTTGATTTGACTCATCTAGAAATGAAAGAGGTTGTCCCCGATTAATGAAAGGAATGATGACATATTTGATCATTAAATCAGCAACTTTAGCAAGCCCGTACTCTAGAATACCAACCACCTAAAAAGTCATCTATTAGAGAAAGTCAAAATAGAAACATCTGAAATCCCAATTATCTAAAGTTACAACATCACAGTTGTAAAATTGAGATAAATTAACTTACCTCCATTGCTTCCAAAACCATTTGCAACTGAATCCCACTCAAATTATGAACTTCTAAATGATACTTGACTTCTACTTGATTCAAGTCGCCATCAAATCGCACAGCCTTATCCATGAACTTCACAAGGACTTCTTGAATCTACAAACCGAAATCGAATTCCTCTAAAAACAATCACAAACTCAATAAAAATCACATATCATCCAATCATCATTTCTATGGCACAAATCATATGCATTGATTATACTGATACACATATCAGCGAAAATATAATTAAAGAAAATATGGGCTAATTGTCTAGAAAAATACATCATGCCACGAGCTCACTCCACATTTGATTATCATATAACTAAAGTTATTAAAATGCTTGGGAAATGCTTGTGCGGATAAACTGAGTTTTTTTGGGATTCATTCCAGGGGTTCCAGTGGTGAGATTCCATTCCCAACTATCAATTCAAATATTCCTTTTTGTTATTTTTTAAATAAACTGGGTACGTTGCAAATGGTTGGTAGATGTTGAGGTCTCAACCTAGTTAGGACTTTATCTCCAATAGTGATACCTTTGCATGGATAGATCCTTTTGCTTTAAAAGAAATAATTGAATGAATTAAAGCCAGACAAAGTGATTCAAAAGAGCTCCCAGATCAACAGTAAAGAGAAAATTCAGCCATTTAAACGTGATAAAGAAAGAACAGTATCCTAGGGGTATGAGAATTTTATTTTCAGATTACTCTGCTTAGCCTCTGGTTGGGGGAATAGACCGGAAATGAAAAGTGAAATCCAGAGCCAATAATCTTTTCTTTGCTAATTCTACATACACATGCATCAATCAAGAATGCACTTCCTTACATTTATGAAAACTCAACATACAAACTATCACCACCAAAACCAATTTCAGTTTCAGTTTTTACATTCAGAATCAGAAAGGCGTAAATTCAGTTTCTACATACATTGCAATGAAACTTCAAACCAAGTCCATTAAAACATAAAATTTTAAGGAAAAAAATAGAGAGAAAAATAGAAAGAAAGCAGAGAAATACCTCTTCAAAACACTGAGACCATTCCTTTCTCAACAACCCATACACCAATGGCTCCCTATCATCTTCATCCCCAATCCTCAATGCAACCTTCAACTCCTTCAACCATTGAGCAGCAAACTGAAACTTCCCATTCTTCAACGCCTCCTTCACACTCTCCAACCTCTGATTCAATTTCACAATTATTCCCACCAACCCTAACAACTCTCTCTTCACCTTCAGTTCCTCGCTTTTCGATTTCATCTCCTCCACAACTTCTCGCACCTCTACGTCAGCCGGACGCTCAGAAACCAGCCGCAGGACGCCGTCGAGGTCATCCGAGACCTTGAGTGTCTGCGAAACGGCGTCGTTGCATAGAGAGAAGAGGCTTGCGAAGTCATCGTGGTGGGAGGCGAGGTAGGATTGTACCTGTGATCGGATCTGGAGAGAGTGAGACTCAACACGGTCGATGAGGAGACGGAGATCCGGTGCCGAGAGAGGAGAATTTCGGTCGGAGAGATCTTGTGCAGAGAGAAGATCGCGAATGTTGATTGCGTCGAAGAGAGACTCCATCACAAGGCGGTGGAGATGGCTAACGTGCGCTTGGAGTGTCGTCGACACTGATGCAGTGTGGTGGTTATTGTTTGGACTCGATGGACTTGTTTTAGATCTTATTGTGACCGACCCGACCCGACCCGACCCGACCCGAATATAAAGCTCCAAAGCTTACGTACATTTTGTCATTTTTAACTTTTAGAGTATCTCAATGGGATCACTTAGCTTCATGGGTAAACTCTATATTTGTCTTGTTCCATAAATTATTAGGATGCTTTATTTATGAAGATTATGTTATCTTAACTTTTCTTCACAAGTGACACTAACCTTTATATGATGGTTTAAGTATCTCTTTCATTCTATTATCTTTTATTATTTTATAAATAATTTAAAATAAAATTTAAATTAAATAAATATAAATATATAAATTATATTTTCACGCATTTGAATATTTATAAAATAATATTTTATCGTCCATATTTTTTGAAGTCATTTAAAATGTAAAAACATGGCTACTACTCTGGGTGAAAATATGTCGGGCCAGACTACAAGGGCATATGACCTAGTCTAGCCTACTTAAAGCTAGATCGGGTCAATTTTTTTTAATAAAAATGTCAGATTTAGACTTTTTTAAACGCCTATTTAATTAAATAGGTCAGACTTATGGTATTAAAAAAAGCTTATGAATCCTTATAGACTGACATATATATATATATATATATATATATATATATATATATATATATATATATATATATATATATATTAAAAATATGCTAAATAGATTGTCCTATTTATGCGTATATATATATATATATATATATATATATATATATATATATATATATATATATATATATATATATATATATATATATATATATATATATTAGAAAAAATGATACATATGTAATATGTTGATCTATATATGCATATATATTTGAACAAATGGTAAATAGGTCGTCTTATATATGCATATATAGGTCATCATATAAAATTTCTTAAGTAATATAGAATAATTGAGAATCTTAATTAGAAAAAAGGCTTGTAAATAGATTTTTAGGTCAGACTATGTTTTTAAAAAGGTCAAACCAGACCAAAAAAAGAGAGCATATAGTAGATCATAGGTCAGACTCAAGTCTTTTAAGTTTATCATAGGTTAAACTCAAACCTTATAAAATTTAACCTAACCTAACATATTTTCACCCCTACTGCTATCTCTTTTGAAAACTTAAAATTAATGGGTCTTTTGTAAATTTCTCATACCAAATGATTCTCACACTAAGGAGAGAAAAAAAAGTAGTTTATAGAATTAAGAAGTTTGTTATCATTAAGTCTCTTTCTACTTTGTCTAGTATACTATTTTAAAATATAAATTTTAAAATAACAATAATATACAGGTAAAATATCCAAATTAGTTATTTAACTTTACCTCGGATCCATTTTGGTCCCTTAATTTTAAAAATATCAAAATGGTCATTTAATCTTTTAAAAAGTGTCAAGTTAATCATTTTCGTCCACTGTTAGTCAAAGTCAATGAGATTGTATAGTTGGCGCATACGTGAATATCATGTGTGATTATGCATGCGCACATTATGTCACGTGGAATTTATTATTTATTTATATTTAATTTTTTTAAAAATAATTATTATGAAATATATTATTATTATTTATAAAAACAATTTTAAAAAAATTAAAAAAATTAAAAAAAAAATAATTAAATTAAATTCCAGGTGGCATACATATTGCTTCCACATCAGCTGCCACGTAGACAAATAAATGTCTATTACAGCCAAATGGAAGGAAAGGACCATTATTGAAAAAAATGGAGAAATGTTGATGTTGAGATTCAAAGTTTGTCATCCAAATTCTATGACCACGTTTATTTTTTAGGAGCTGTGATATGACTACGGTGACAAAATGGTAGTTGTAATAATGTGTCACCGAAGGTATATTTTCCAGTAGTGTTACAAGAATATTTTTAGGGAAACTACTAGAAAGGATGCATAGTTCCAAATACCAATTTCTTATCCTAGAGTTTTTCCAAAAGTCTGTAAATCTTCTAAGTAGTGATGTGATAATAAAGAGGTTTGGCATGTAGTTTTTGATATGGGACCTTGGAAAGCACTTGGACAAGATGGATATCCTGTTGATTTTTATCAAAAAAAACCTAGAATGTCATTGGATCGAATACTTGTATTTTTGTCAAGGTTAATCAAAAAGATGTCTTCTAAATTCCTAAGGTAACATATCCTAATTTTATTAATCAGTTCCATCTCATTTCTCTTTGCAATAATTTGTATAAAATTATTAGCAAAGTTATTGTAAATAGGTTGAAGATTATTATTCCTAAAATTGTCTTTCTTTTTCAAACAAATTTTGTATCAAGGAGAAATATTCATGAAAATATTGCGTTGACACAAGAAATGATTCATAGCATGCATAAGATGAAAAGGAAAATGATTTATTTTGTGATTAAAGGTGATTTAACTAAAGCATATTGTATGTTAAAATGGTATTTCCTTGAAAATATCTCTAAGAATGTGGAATTTCCTTTAGAGCTAATCACCATTATTATGACATATATTACAATTTTGACTGCGAATGTGATATGTAATGGAACTAGATGGGTTTTTCAAAACTTAGAGGTATCATACAAGGTGAACCTAATTATCCATGCCTATTTGTTGTTTGTATGGATAAAGGATCTCATCTTATTTCTCATAGTGTGGAGGAAGGCTTTTGAAAAATTAAGAAGTTAAGTATAAATGGTCCTCTCATATTTTACTTGATGTTTGCAGATGATTTTTTATTGTTTGGTCAAGATATAGAGGTTCAAATGCAGTGTGTGCTTCATATTATTAATTAAAATTTCATATTGTCTGGTCAACAAGTGAGTATTAATAAAACAAATATTATTTTCTCTAGAAACACTTTTGTGTTTATTCCATGTAAATTGGCTGTCATGAATAACGAGGTTTGATCTAGGTCATAATTTTATGTTTTATGAGGGAGTTCTTACTCAAATTTCTATTCTTTTGCTAACTGATTGTATTGGAGTCTCTACTCATAAGTTGATTGTTATATAATCTTTTTTCTTTGAACTTTGATTGTATTTTCTTCTAAAAATAATGGACCAATAATTATATAAATAAAATAAGAGAATTATATTTGTAATTAAAAATATTATTTTTAATTAAAAATATTTAACTGTTAAAAAATAATATATATATATATATATATATATATATATATATATATATATATATATATATATATATATATAATATAATTTGTGTAAAATAATTCTACGGTAAGAATCAATCACTGAAATGTATTCCACCAAATCATTCAAAAGGGGATGTGTCATATGAATTGGTGCTCCCTTTAAAGATCAAAGTGTAACCGCCAATTAAATTGTCTTGCCTTACTCAAGGCGCCAATTAGATTGACTTGCCCCACTGGAGGGGCCAATTCACTTAACTTATATTCTAGAAAATGAAATAGGGACGTCAATCCAATTGACTTGAACTTTTCGTTAGATTTTTTCCTTTGAAATATGAGTATTTTGAAAAAATTTGTGTAAAGATGATTATTTTGGTATTATTGTCAAAGAAAGTTAAATATTTTTAAAAAATTTCATTTCCATAAAATTCTCGACTTTTATTATAATAGTTACTTTTATAATAATAAAAAATACAAAATTACATAAGAGGACCTTTAAGTTTTTTTTAACATATTGATGCTTTAAGTTTTTTTTTTTTAATAAATTGGTCATTTAAGTTACAATATAATTATTTTGAATAGTACGAAAATAATAAAATGCAACCTGAAATACAAAACAACCATAAATTTTTAAATTTTCAAAATATGAAAAAATGATATAAAATTCATTTTAAATGTTGATGCTGAGATTCGAAGCTTGTCATCCAAATTTTATGATCACGTTTAACTTTAGGAACTGTGATGAAAAGTTTCTTCATAAAAAAGAACATACACGTAAAAAATATGATATGACTACGGTGACAAAGTGGTTGTTGCAGTAATGTGTCACCGAAAGTATATTTTCTAGTAGTGTTATAGGAATATTTTTACGGAAACTACTAGAAAGGACACATAACTCCAAATACCAATTTTTTATCCTATAGTTTCCTAAGAGTCTATAAATTTTCTAAGTAATGATGTGAATGATACATAAGTTTGACATGCGGTTTTTGATATGGGACCTTGGAAAGCATTTGGACAAGATAAATATCCTGTTGATTTTTATCAAAAAAAACCTAGGATGTCATTGGATCGAATACTTGTAATTTTGTCAAAATTAATCAAACAAATATCTTCCTAATTCTTAAGGTATCATATCCTAATTTTATCAATCAATTTCATCCCATTTCTCTTTGCAAAAATTTGTATAACATTATTAGTAAAGTTATTGTAAATTGGTTGAAGATTATTATTCCTAAAATTGTCTGTCTTTTTCAAACAGGTTTTGTATCATGGAGAAATATTCATGAAAATATTGTGGTGACACAAGAAATGGTTCATAGCATGCATAAGATGAAAGGGAAGATAATTTATTTTGTGATTAAAGTTGATTTAACTAAAGCACATGATATGCTAAAATGATCTTTCATTGAAAATATCTCGAAAAATGTGGGATTTCCTTTAGAGCTAATCACCATTATTATGACCTATATTACAAATTTGATTGTTAATGTGATATGTAATAGAACTAGATCGGAGTTTTTCAAAACTCAAAGAGGTATCAAACTAGGAGAACCTAATTCTCCATGCTTATTTGTTATTTGTATGGATAAATAATCTCATCTTATTTGATGTTTGTAAATGATCTTTTATTGTTTGGTCAAGATACAAAGGTTCGAATACAATGTGTGCTCCGAATTATTAATCAACTTTTTCTATTGATTTTTAGAAAAATGAAAATTGTTTTTTAGTCAATGAATACAAAGTTTAGAAATTCTACCAGAATTCTCGGTTATAGGCATCCATAATTGAGTTTAACTAAACATATAAAAATTATACATATATAAAAAAAAAAAAACTAGTTTCCAATTAAACTACAAATCATATCCAATCCAATTGCACAATTCTTAAAAATATATCCAACTTATATCCTTTCCAACTAAAATGATTACAATAAATAATAGTTAATGAATATTAGAAACACTAACAAATAAAACAAACACAAAGAAAAGTTTACTAAAATTAATATTAATAATTAAATCTATTAGTAAGCGACACAAAAGAAAAATATTATGCATAAAATTATTATAGATCACTCAATGAACATGCCTAAAAAAAAATATTAGATAGTAAAAAAGACTAGAACATTCTCCAAATATTTACTTAAATATTAAAAGATTATCAGATTCATCTTTTTTTACTACTATTACTCCTAATAAAGGTGAATTCTTATCTACCCATCTCAAAAAGTTGAGTAGAGTTACTTATAGTGTAATTTACATTGGAATTGTTTTGAAAATCTAAAAAGTTTAAACTAATAAATAAATAAATAAATGCAATAAAATGATTTGACATTGTTTGATTGGAGAAATGTATATTACCCAACGTTTTATGATGGGTAAAGAAATTGTCCTCCCTAATAAAATATCCATAAAAAAAAATCAAACAAATAGTCACTTTAATTTCAATTTTTTGAGGAGAGTTAAAACATCAAACCAGATTCAAATGCTCGTACTCATTAAAATAAATATATTGAAAAATATTTTTAAAAAATCAAAAGAGTAAATATGGAAGAAGATTGGTAGAAGTAAGAAGGCGACTTTCGGTTTTATTAAAGATCGTATTTGGAAACGTATTAATTCCTGGCGAGGTAGATCTTTGTCTAAAGCGGGAAAAAAGGTTATGATAAAATTTGTTTTGCAATCAATACCTTCTTATATAATGAGTGTTTTTATTCTACCAGATGCAGTAGTGGGTGATATAGAGAAAATGTTAAACTCGTTCTGGTGGGGAGAAGGAAGTAATTATAAAGGTATTAAATGAATGGCTTGGGATAAGTTATCTTGTTCTAAGAAGGAAGGAGGTATGAGATTCAGAGACCTTAAGGCCTTTAACTTGGCTATGGTAGCTAAACAAGGGCGGAACATGATTTCAAATCTGAAGTCGCTTGTAACCAGAATCTTCAAAGCAAGGTATTTCCCTAGATCCTCTTTTTTAGACTCGTCTCTTGGAATTAATCATAGTTTTGTATGGAGAAGTGTTTGGAAATCTAGGGAAATCTTATCTCGTGGTTGCAGGTGGAGTATAGGAGATGGTAGCCATATTAAAGTTATGAATGAACCGTGGTTAAGGAGGAAAGGAGAATCCTGTCTGGATGGACCTCATGAACAAGGTGTGTATGATCTCTATGTTCAAAACCTCATATTACCAACTGTTAAGCAATGGAATATGCAAGTAATAAAATCTTTATTTGATCATCATGTAGCTGAAGAAATATCCAGGGTCCCGTTGGTGGAAGATGTGATAGAAGATGGTATGATTTGGCAGGAGGAAAAATGGTGTTTATAGTGTCAGGTTTGGTTATTGAGTGTGGAGAAATTCCCAGGAGCATTGTTTAAATAAAAAGAAGGAAGGGAATTGGAGAAATCTTTGGAACATTTTCGCACCACCTAGAACCAAACACTTGCTATGGAGAATATGTAAGGGTTGCCTTCCAGCTAGATCTAGACTTCGGCATCATCATGTTCAATGCCCGTCTATGTGTCAGAGTTGTGAGGTTGATGACGAGGACGATTGACATGTTTTTTTGGATGCACTACTATTGCTTAGTGTTGGCAAGCAGCAGGTTTGTCTCATTTAATTGAACATCGTATATTTATGTTTTTAATGATGTTAAGACCCTTATTCTTGATATCTGTAATAGAGAGGATAAAAGGGATGCTGGTAGATTCGCGGTTATGTTGGATGTGATTTGGAAAAATAGAAATAATGTTGTTTAGAATAATACTCGGGAGGAGGCATCGAGATTGGGTTTACAAGCTTTTTACAATTGGAAGGATTGATTTTCATCTCAAATTGAAAATGATACAGCAAATGACCATCATTATCCTCTTGTTTGGAGTCCTCATAATGAAGGAAGGTTGAAGTGTAACGTAGATGTTGGGTTTAATAAAGTCTAAGGCACAACGAATAGGGGTTGATGTGTAAGAAATAATGTGGGAGAATTCCTAATTGCAGGTGTTTCTTGGGATGTTGGTTTCCTATCTAGCATTGAAGCGGATGCCATGGCTTTAAGAGAAGCTATGCAAGGGGCCATTTCTTTACAACTTGATAATGTTACATTTGAAAGTGATTCTCAACAAGCTGTTCAAGCTATTAGTGCTAAGAATTTAGGAAGATCGAAATTTAGTTTTGTTATTTTATCTATTAAAAACTTATTGTGTTTATTTCCGAACTTTGAGGTAAAGTTCATCAAACGCCAAGCGAATTCGGTTGCCCACAATCTAGCTAAGGCGGCCAATTCTTGGTCTGGACAAAGTCTTATTCATGTAATACCTCATAGTATTGAACTATCTTTAAGTAATGAAAGATATTGAGTTTGCTTCTTTCAAAAAAAATATGGAAGAAGATAAATATGAAAGGAAAAAATATAAATAGTTAATTTTGATGGGTTTGAAATAAAAAACAAAGACAAGTCGTAGAGAAATGAAGAGATTTAAAGCAAAAAGATGAAATGGATTGTGAAAGAAGAGATTCAAAGAAAGAAGGTGAATAAAAAAAGAACAAGTCAGAGTGTGAAAGATAAAATTTATACACAACAAAGAGTGAGAGAGTAAGAATCAATAAAAGATTTTATTGGGTCAATCATAATAAGAAATCACAATAATAATTAGGCTAGAACTACAACTCTAAACATTATTGTTTGGTTAGAAAATGTAGAGTGCAGTTGGAAACATTAACATAATATAGTGCATTTCCACATTTGCACTGTCTCCACCATGAAAACAAGAGCTACCAAATTTAGAGCTTCTATCTCTAGACGTGCGTTCACCCCTCTCCCACTCCCACTGTGAAAACAAATATGTCCATAGACTATATTATTAACACAAACTACATGGACGAATTCAGATACCTATAGATCTAGTTTTCTAAATTGTATCTGTCTGAAAATACTCACCTTAAACTGGTTTATTACAATCTGGGTCTGACGGACTGGTCGTGCTCGACACGCCTGGTATCAGACCCAGTCTAGAACAATATGCCCGACACGCTCCGTAAGATAATTTTACATGTACGATCAATCACCAAAATGTTTCCACCAAATCATATTAATTATTAAAATTATCTTAATGATAAATAAATTTTAATTTTTATTGAAAAGTGCATTTCCATTAAATTCTTATATTATAATAGTAACTTTTATAATAAAAAAAAATATTTATTTTTACCTTAGTTTCCCAGACATTTGAATCTCTAATTTACTAAACCTAAACCCTGTTAACAAAAACCCTATTGTTCCAAATGGTAACTCTTTCGCCTCTGCATAATCTAAACCTCGTTCTTCTCTTCTTCCCTTCCACACACCGAAACCCTATTTTCTTACTCCAAAACCCTATTTCTTCAATCTCTCTCAAACCTTCACCACTCCGCTGTTCAAATTCTGTCAACGTTCCCGCTCCATCCCCCTCACCTCCGATTCACATCAATCGCTGCACAAAAATCGAAGCGCAACGTGCCTTACTCGATTTCCTTTACTACACTCAATCTTACACTTTCATCCACGCAGATTTTATCGCCAAAAACTCTCCACGTTTCATCAATGAACTTATCCTCAGAGTCAGAGTCAACAACAGAGACGATGATTTTGCTCGTGCTATCCGAAGGTACCTTATGTTTCACCCTATTAACGAATTTGAACCCTTTTTAGAGAGTATAGGGATTAAACAAAGTGAATTAAAATTACTTCTGCCTAAAGATTTGTTTTTTCTTCGTGATGATAGTGTTTTGGTTGATAATTTTCATGTGTTGTTCAATCACGGGGTTCCGAGGAATAGAATGGGGAAAATTTATAAGGAAGCAAGAGAGGTTTTTGGGTATGGGAGTGGTGTTTTGTCCAAGAAATTTGAGGATTATGAAAATTTAGGTTTGAGTAAATCATCTCTTGTGAATTTGTTTGTTTGTTGTCCATTGCTTTTAGTTGGCGACGAGGTTGATTCTCAATTTGTTGTCGTTCTTGATTGGTTGAAGAGAATCGGGATTGAGAGTGGATGGTTTGTGAGTTTTATGTGTTCTAAAAGAACATATAGATGGAAAACAATTATTGAGTGTATAGAGTTTCTTCATCAAGGGGGATATTCCGAGAAACAAATGTATGATTTGTTTAAGGCGGATCCGAAATTGTTGTTGGAGGGTTTAGGAAAGAAGGAATATTTGGTTATAGGTCGGTTGATTAAGTTGGGCTTTGGTGTGAATGAGATTTGTTCTTGTTTCAGAGAGCATCCTGATATGTTGTCAAGTCTGCGCATGAAAAATTTGATGTCTGTGATTGCTTTTTTGTATAATATTCGAATGGAAGAAGATGCTATTGCTCATGTTTTGTATAACTACATGCATCTTCTTAGTAGACATTCAATAAAAGGTTATACAACGATGTCTAAAGAGTTAGGAGTTGGAAAAGCTAGTTTATGTCAAATGATACAGGATGATCCATTAGAATTTTTTAGTTTGGCTTTAAAACCGAAGCAGAAGAAGAATGTAAATGAATTCCTCTCTGACCCGCATAGGTATTTGGAGAAAACAAGTTTCTTGAGGAAACTGGGGTATACCGAAAACTCTGAGGAGATGGAAAAAGCTATGAAGATGTTTCGAGGAAGAGGTGATAAGTTACTGGAAAGATTTGATTGCTTGGTTCAAGCTGGTTTGGAATATAACACTGTAGTTGGAATGGTAAAGCAAGCTCCTAATATTCTAGTCATGAGTAAAACTATATTGCAAAAGAAGATTGATTTCTTTACAAACACTTTAGGTTACCCAATAGAATGTGTCGTGGGATATAAAAGATGTCTTTTGAAAGGTTTGGACACAAGTATTGCAAGATTTGCAATGTATGAGTGGTTGAAGAAGAGAAATGCAATAAATAGCAAGTTATGCTTGAGTACCATATTTTCAATTTCTGAGAAAAGGTTTCTAGAATACATTGTGAATGCGCATCCTGAAGGTCCAACAGCTTGGCAAACTATAAAGAGTTTATCAAAACAAATTTAAGAATTAACCACTCCTTATAAGTTTAGTTGAGATGTAAATTTAAATACAAGCTTGGCTAAACCTTGCACTTACTTTGGTTTCATTTTGAAGCATGACGCTTCAATTTGCATCCCATTTAAGGGTAAAATAATGTTCTTCATTCTACTATGTTGATACTCAAACAATTTTTTTGTTATTCTTCTCATTTTTAATTCATTTCTGTTATGTCTTTTTTCTCTCTGTAAGTTTATTGTTTCTCTCATTTTGAGTATTTTTATATCTGAGTATTTATGTTAACATTTACACCAAATTTTAGTCTATGCAAATACAATTTTCAAGAACAATTTTCATCCTCTAAAACATAGCTTTATTTTAAAAGTACATACTAGTGAACATTCTAAAAGTGGTGGTGAGATTACAATACATAAATTTCCACTGATACTATTTATTCTAAAAGCTGAGCCAACACATGCTCCACCACATATTTTGCAACAACGGGAGATGAAAAGAGTCCCAAAACACAAAATTGGAAGCATCAGAAGTAGGGCTCGGCCCCAAAATTAAGATCCAGCCCAAACCGTGGTTCGGTTTGACAGTTGGATTCGGTCGGTTAATATTTATTAAGCCAAACAAAATAATTGGTCCATTTTAAAAAAATTAAAATTGTTTTTAGTTATTACAATCATCGAATAAAAATTTAGTTTAACTAAACATATAAAAAATTATACATATAAAAAAAGCAAGTGGTTTCCAATTAAACTACAAATCATACCCAATCCAATTGCACAATTCTTAAGAATATATCCAATTTATATCCTTTCCAACTAAAAAATTACAAAAAATAATAGTTAATGAATATTAGAAACACTAACAAATAAAACAAACACAGAAATTACTCAAATTAATATTAATAATTAAATCTATTAGTAAGCCACAAAAAAAAAAATTATGCATAAAATTATTATAGATCACTCAACGAACATGCCTAAAAATAAAAAATATATGTTAGATAGTAAAGAAGAATAGAATATTCTCCAAATATTTACTTAAATATTAAAAGATTATCAGATTCATCTTTTTTACTACTATTACTCCTAATAAAATATCCATAAAAAAATTAAACAAATAGTCACTTAAATTTCAATTTTTTTTAGGAGAGTTAAGACATCAAACCAGATTGAAATTATTGTACTCATTAAAATAAATATATTGAAAAATATTTTTTAAAAATCAAAACAGTAAATATGGAAGAAGATAAATATGAAAGGAAAAAATATAAATAGTTAATTTTGATGGGTTTGAAATAAAAAATAAAGACAAGTCGCAGAGAAATGAAGAGATTCAAAGCAAAAATATGAAATGGATTGTGAAAGAAGATAGTCAAAGCAAGAAGATGAATAAAAAAAACAAGACATAATGTGAAAGATAAAATTTATACACAACAAAGAGTGAGAGAGTATGAATCAACGTTTCTCTTTTAAACTTATATAAGCAGAAAAAATAAATTCCTTATCATTGGATGAATAAACAAATTTTGTGTAATTTCAATTATATCTAACAACAACATCACGAGAGAAAGAAGGAAATGACAAAAGATAAGAGAGAGCAAGGCAAATGGACTGTAGTGAGATCAAGAAGACGGAAAAGACACTGGAATGGTCAAAACAGGACAGATTTTAACTGAATGACAACATGCTACATCAACAACCTGCCAGAAGACATTAGTAACAAAGAAGTGGAAAGAGTTTTTGAAAGATGGGGAAAGGTGGTCGACGTGTATAACGCAAAAAAGAGGAATCAATTGGGAAAGATTTTTCGATTTTGTTCGATATTTCGAAATATCAGATGAGAAATGGCTAGGAGAACAACTCAAAGACATATGGTTTGGATCATACAAGACTTGGGTAAACATATCCAAGTTTGAAAAACCACACAAGTCAACAACTCATGGAAGAAACATTAGGGAGAAAACAATACTAGAAGATGGCAGAATGAGACAAGGAATCGAAACCGGAAATACAATAAATCGATCAAGGAATCTATCTAAGTCAAGGAATGGGCACAACGATAGAAGAGATGGCACCGGTTATGCAGACGTTTTGAAATTAGAATCAAAACATCAAAAAACCTAGCTACATAAGGAGATCGAAGGAGATAGAAGAGACAAAGATAGCTCATGAATCATGTTAACGGTCAACGAAAGAGAGATGTCATGGGCAAAGTCCGGTTACACAGGATTCGTCAAAAACGCAGAAGGGATTCATTCTTTGCAGAACAAATTGAATGAAGAAGGTTTCACATCCATGAAATTCCTACCATTATGGGGTCAAAAAGTGTTCATAAAAGTTGATGATAACGAGGATCTTATGAGTCTTATTAAGGATTCAGAAAGATTCTTCAAAGAGGAATTTAGTACTATCAGAAAATGGGAACCAAGAGATGTTGGAGGTTCAAGATTCACTTAGATTAAGATCTACGACATTCCAGTTCACACATGGAGAAAGAAAACGTTCTCGTTGTTATCTTTTTCTTTCGGTAGATTAATCAAAATGGACTAGGTAACGGAAAAATGGAGCGATTAGACGTCGCTAGGATCTATATCAGAACACCTTTATTAGGTACCATCAACAAAACAACAAAGATCCAGATAAACAAGGAGTCTTTCCCCATTCGCATCACAGAGGAAACATGCGATTGTCGGTCAAATGAAGAAGACAACATAGCTGAGGAAGAATTAAGCGAAGATGATGATGATTCAGTGGGGTCCGAGGAAACTTTCATCCCAGAATCATCGGATGATGCAGAAGACGAAAAAAGCATGCGAAGAATGGAAAACAATTATGAGAATTTAATGCAGGGAGATTTTGTGTCGGGACATTTAATGGAAAACAATCAAAGATTGAATGGGAAAAGCAAGCGACGCAGACAGTCGAAAAAGCAAGCGACGCTGACAGTCGAAAAAGCTGCGAAAAACAGCACCTCGACATGCAAAGTAATTAAGGAGAGAGAAAGAGAAAAAGTTATTGTTGAAACAAACCAAAATAAAGAGGCTTCAAATTATGCAATACTGGCAAACGTTGGGCCACACCAAAATGGGCCGTTATTGTTGGATACGATAGATAAACGAAGAGTTTACCCCACACCCCCCCAGTTATACCCATACCCCCACAGCAATTTTTTTTTGACCAAATTGCCCTCATATAAATAGTTATTAATTCAAATTCACTTTCCATTTTTACCGTTCGTCCAAAAGTTACAGAGAGAAAAATTTTTTTGATTTTCGCACGTGTTTACCGGAAGACTACAAGTAAGTCTTCCGGAATGTAAAATTTTGTACCGGAAGAGTTTGTGAAAGTCTTCCGGTACCGGAAGACTTTATGAAAGTCTTCCGGAATGGTTTAAATGACTACCGAAAGACTTCATCAAAGTCTTCCGGAATGTTGTTTTTAAAATTGCCTACCGAAAGACTTTGATGAAGTCTTCCGGAATGGTTTTGTGTGTACCGGAAGACTTCAAGAAAGTCTTCCGGAAATTTTTTTTTTTTTTATTAAATAATTGTTTTTCTGTTTTTTTTCAGTGGTGCGATCACGCGGCAGAGATGGGAGGATTCCAGTGCGATCGATGGGACGGGGCGAGACGAGTAGGACACGCGCAGATGATGCTGGTACATCTGCAGCTGCAGCTGACCCTGTGGGGTATCCTGGTGGTCCGTACGATACTAGTATTTTGGTTTCGTACGAGCATCACGTGGCGAGACGTGTATGGTTGGGTGAGGTAAGGAAATTATAATTATTTAGTTTTGAATAATAACCGAAATTATATAATTTGTTTATCTAATTTGTTTAATTTTATTTGATTTCAGGAGAGGGGGGCAAAGAAGGAATTGAAGGTGGCAGAACATGGGTTGAAGTTGACCCAGATGGTTCCACAGCAGCTTCCACCGGAGATTGAGGGTATCATATCGAGATCCGGTTTAGCTTCCTTACAGAGATCGAGTTTGAAGAAGATTGATGCAAACTTGGTTTCTGCATTTGTGGAGAGATGGCATATAGAGACATCTTCATTTCACCTGCCGTTCGGTGAAATGACGATTACTCTAGATGATGTGGCATGTCTGCTTCATTTGCCTATTAGGGGTATTCTGGAACCCTCAACCCATCAGTGAGGAGTTAGCCATTGAGTGGGCGGTTGACTATCTTGGAGTGTCATCGAGAGTGGCACTTTTCCAGGTTCGTGAGTGCAGAGGATCGTACTTCAAGATAGAGTGGTTATATGATCGATTCGTAGAGCATCGAGCAGCTTCATCATGGGCATTTGCGACCAGATGTTATTTGATGGTGTTAGTGGGCTGCACCATCTTTGCGGATAAGTCATTTACACTCGTGGAGGCGCGATACTTGGCATTATTTAGGGACCTGGATGCGTTGTCCACCTATAGTTGGGCAACAACTGCATTGGTGACATTGTATAGGTTTCTTGGAGATGCGTCTATGTTTAGCTGCAAACAGCTTGGTGGTTATCCGACTCTCCTACAGGTATATATTTAAATTCAGTTTATTATGTTAAAGTTATATATTTAAATTTAGTTTATTGATTTTGTTATGTTAAAGTTATATATTTAAATTTAGTTTATTGATTTTCTTTTAAGTCTAATTTTAATTTTATTATGTTCATTATGTTATATTTAATTATTATGTTATTGTTTTTTTAACAGTGCTGGATTCACGAGTATTTTCCTACACTTGGGAAAAAAGGAGAGAATTGGATACCTGCTCAGAACTGTGGACTCCCGCGAGCGATGAGGTGGACGTACAAACAGGGGGCGTTAAAGGTGGATGAGTTGCGACCCATTATGGATGAGCTGACACCGACTGATGTCATATGGAGGCCGTTCGAGGATCATAGAGTTCATCGTCGTTTTGATGAGATGTCTCTATTCAGGGGTTGTTTGAGGTGGGGAGATACTATTGTTCCATACATGCCTGACAGGTGTCTTCGACAGTTTGGATACCGTCAGTCCATTCCACCTGCACCCATTGATCCTAGGATGGCTGGTGACATTGATATTGAGTGGATCAGTTACACCCAGAGCGTTGGCCAGGTGATTCGTACTGCTGCACGGGCGACTATCCCATTTGAGGTAGAGGATGGATACCTTGAGTGGTATTATCGTGTTTCCCATCCTCGATTGGTACCTCCTACCTATGATGAGCCGCCAGTTGCATCTATTCCTGATTACGATGCGGGACCATCTGATCCTGCATGGGGTTCTGTGTCTACCTTGATTCATCGCTACCTTCAGCAGAATGCAGCTGAAGAGGATGATCCACATTTTGCTGATCTGTTTGCAGCTTTACGTATTGCTCGTTCACAGTGATGTTTAGTTATGTTTATGTCATATTATTTCTTAGACTTTGTTTCTTAATATATTGACATTTGAATTGATATTTATGTTATATGTTATTTATAGTTTTTCGACAAAATAAAAATGATTACCTGAATCCAATTTATGTTATATGTTATTTAAGTGAAAATAAAAATGAAAAACATAATGAAATTAAAACATATAATATAATTCATGAATAAAAATGAATAACATAGTTTATAATTTATAATGAGTTTGTAATATAGGCGTAAGTTGTTGCCAATGTTGTAGACGCGCATCAAATCCTACCATCCACGATGTTGCTGCTGGAGAACGAAAGTTCCTCCAATCTGTTGTCACTGGTGGCAATGGAAATCCTTCTTTCATGTTAACCTATATTCAAAATTAAACAATACATTATTTAATGTTACTCAAATAATTTACTAATAATATCAAATTATAACAATGTTTACCTGAATCCAATGATTTGAGTTTACAAATCCAATGCAATAAAATGAGACATTCGGTGAGAATGTAGTTGTCATAGGGAAGAAAGTCAAACATTCGACTCCTAGACAGACAAGTACCACGTTATACCGATTCGCAATCACGTAACCCATATCTGGTAGAGTCAACCATTTATTTATTGGTTGAGAACCACTTCCCTCTATCTTCAAAGAATCTCTCACTTCAGCTAACCGATCAGCAAATAAATTGGCATATAAAGTTGATCTTTCATTATGTATAATTTCCAATTCTAATTCCCGACGAACCATTGGCCAACCATCTTCAGCATAACCCCGCAATGAAGCAATCACTCTAAATCCACAATTACCATCTGACATTACGTTGACAACGTCATCAATAAATGACCTAATATGATAAGGAAATTGAAGGATGAACCGTTTAGATGATTGTGAAGTTTGTGCTAATTTTAACTTCTTTTTCACAGGTTGTGATGGTTGAGATGGTTGAGATTTCTTTTTTGAATTTTGTGATGGTTGAGATTGTCGTTGTGAAGATTGTGATGCTTGATCAACATATTCATGATACGAAGGATCCCTGTAAACATCATACCCTTCAGGTTTTTTGTCTTTTTTCTTGACTCCACCTTTTGTCTTTATTTTTTCAGGTGGTGCTAACAAAGAAGTCGTTGTGGGAAATGCAAGTTCATAAACCCTGCTATGTAATGCCCTTCTTCCAACAACATCTTGTGACCTATACCTTTTCCATAACTCATTCATTGGAGATTTCATACCCACATCTGATTCCTCATCTAAGTCTTCTTCCAACTTAATTTCCATACTTAGTTTCCTCCAATGTACATGCACAACCTCAATTGGTATCGGAATACCACTAATTCTATACCCTGCCAACTCACACGCGCAAGGTAATCCATAGGTGGATCTAAGAGTACATCGACATCTGTCTTTGTTAGTTCCAATATAATCAACTCTAGTTAACTCTTCAGCAATGCGCCTCAGTGCAGCTCGCGACACTGAAGTACGTAAATATGTGTAAAATGGACTTGAATAGACATGTACAACTTCATACACACTCTTTTGAAAAGAAGCTCGAATGTTGCTAATTTGTATCTTTAAGTTGTCATTCATGGCCTCCCAACATTTGACCATGTCACCAATACTGTTACCCAACATCTGCTTTAACTTCCAATGAGCAGACTCAACCCTATAATAACACATATTTGAACTAAGTAAGAAAAATACAAAATTCACAAAAAGTATATTTTGGGATCTAAATCAAAACATACCGATTAGTCGTCGTGTTACCCATATGTAGGACTCGATTAATCCATGCGTAAACAAACCTTTGTCTATGTGGTGTCAACCATGTGTCGTTCACGTACTCAAAAAATTTAGGACAATCAACACACTCTTGCTCAAGTTCTTTTAAATGTTGAGCATACTCAACCTCATCACTAGCCCATACAACATCCGTCCATAATTTGCCAATTGACTCCTGCATATCAGGATCCACTAATAGTTTCCTTTTTGCACCAACATTTTTGTTAATGTGAAACTGACATAGCAAATTATTTGTCCTTGGAAACACAGTCTCAATGGCTTTCATCAAAGCAAGATCTCTATCTGTCATCATAACTTGTGGAAATAAATCTTTCTTCACAAACAATTGTTTAAGCTTATCTGGTGGTATTCTCACAATCTGGGATAGTAAGGTTTTGAAGATTAAAAGGAAAGATGTTAAAGAGCATTTATATGGATATTTGGAGAGTGGGGAGATTCGAAGGTGCAAGTGAACATAGTGAACATATATGCTCCTTGCGATGCAAGCATGAAAAGGAGTTTGTGGATCAACCTGAAGTCGGAGATTAAGGCTAAAAACGAAGAGAAATGGTGCGTTGTCGGAGACTTCAATGCGGTTGAAGACACATCCGAAAGAAAAGGTAGAAGTGTAAACACAAGAAGGAGAGAGATGGAAGATTTTGACAATTTCATATCCGAGTCGGACCTTATAGATTTACCGCTCCATGGTAGAAGATTTACGTGGTCCAGATCCGGAAGTATAACAATGAGTAGACTCGGCAAAACCTTAGTATCTGAAGCTTGGGATAAAGAGTGGCCGAACAACAAACAAAGATGTATTGACAAAGGTTTGTGGGACCATTGTCCAATCATATTGAAGGACTAGAAACAAAACTAGGGGGCCAAAACCGTTCCAAATGCTATCTTGTTGGTCGAAAACAGAAGGGTATCACAATTTCGTCAAGGAACAATGGAGAAATTATTCGGCGGAAGGATGGGGTATGTTTGTCCTTAAAGAGAAATTCAAGCAGGGCTGAAGGAATGGCACAAATCTCATTCACATACATTGGAGAAAAAAATTAAAGTATTAAAAGAAGAGGTTAATAGGCTCGAACGCAAAGAAGAAAATGAGGGTTTGTCAACAGAAGAAATCAATGATAAACAGGTGAAATTGGTAGAACTGAATCGGTTGGCAATTTTAAATTGTAGCATCCAATGTCAAAGATCAAGAAGCAAATGGTTAAAAGAAGGAGATGTGAACTCTAAATATTTTCATGGATGTATCAATAAAAGGCGGCGGGATAATGAAATCTTGATGCTGGACGTGAATGGTAAAAGAGTGTCAGAAGTGCAAGAAATCAAGAATGTTATTTTTTATCATTTCCAACATTTTGCAGCGAGAAACAACAGTTTTACCGAGTTAAACCTGAACTTCAAAAGTATAACTGAGGTGGAGAGGATAGAGCTGATTAAAGATTTCACTGAGGAGGAAATTAGAAGAGCAGTGTGGGATTGTGAAAGCTCGAAAAGCCCTGGTCCGGACGGAGTAAACATGAGATTCATTAAGGAATTCTAGACCGAAATCAAAGACAATTTTCTAAGAGTGTTTAAGGAGTTCCACGAGAACGGCAAAATGGTTAGTGGGGCAAATTCCTTGTTCATGGTGTTAATCCCAAAGAAGAAGAATCCAATAAAATTAGATGAATTCCGACCAATATCTTTAATCGGGTGCGTATACAAGGTGATTGCAAAAGTGTTAGCAAACATACTGAAAAAAATTAATAGGCTCAATAATATCAGACACTTAATCTGCTTTTATTTCGGGTAGGAAAATTTTGGACGACATTGTGATTGCTAATGAAGTAGTGGACGACGCAAAACGAAGGAAAAAGGAAACAATTCTGTTCAAGGTGGATTTCGAAAAGGCCTATGACTCGGTGGACTGGAAATTTCTTGAGAAAGTGACGAAGGGAATGGGATTTCACGTGAAGTGGAGAAAGTGGATAACAGAATGTTTGAGATCATCAAAGATGTCAATGTTGGTAAATGGAAGCCCCACAAAAGAATTCAAGATTGAAAGAGGCTTGAAACAAGGTGATCCAATTTCTCCGTTCTTATTTCTTTTTATCGCTGAAGGTTTTAATCTCCTAATGAATAGAGCAGTTGGGAGGGGGAACTTTGTTGGATTCAAATTCGAGAACGGACGGAGAAGTTTTCCCATCTCCAATACGCTGATGACAATTATCATATGAGAGAAGAGTTGGGGGAACATTAGAAGCATAAAAGAAAATCTGATTTTGTTCGAATTGATGTCGGGATTGAAAGTCAATTATCAGAAAAGTAGCTTAATCGGAGTACATGTGTGTCACTGCTGGCTTAGAGATGCAACTAATGTTCTTGGGTGCAGGGCCGATTCAACACCTTTCACTTACCTAGGGATGCCAATCGGAGCCAACCCTAGGCTGGAGAATACTTGAAAACCATTTCTGGATTTGGTAAGATCGAGATTATCCACCTGGAAGCATAATAACTTATCCTTAGGTTGCATAATCGTCGTGTTAAAATTCGTTTTGTCGGTAATTCCGGTATTTTTGTTCTCCGTCTTCAAAGCTCCTACACGTATCATAGCTAAACTTGAATCTCTTTTCAAATAATTTTTTTTGGGGGGGGGGGGGTAGCGAGCAAAGTGAACTGGATTAAATGGGATTTTATATGTCGTCCCATCAAATAAAGCGGGGTGGGAATTATAAACTTAAGGGATTTTAATTAAGCTCTATTAGGCAAATGGAACTGGAAAATAAGAAAAGAGAGAAATGGTTTGTGGTTTAAGGCTTTGTCGAAAAAATATAGTGGAATTGAGGGAATAAATAGAGGGGTGATAACAAGAGTTTGATATGGTGGAGGGATTTGAATAACATAAATTTAGGAGACATAGAAAACTACGAGGTTTACTCAATGAAGGAGAGATATAGAAGTTAAGGGTAGAAGTCAGGACAGATCTAGGTTTAGAATGGTCAGAGGCGTGTCACAAATCGGTCCCATCAAAGGTTTCGTGCTTAATTTGGAGGTTATTTCATGATAGAATTCCAACAAAGAATAACCTTTTGAGAAGAGGGATTTTAGGCCAGGATAATATTCTCTGTGCTGGAGGTTGCGGCGAGGATGAATCGTCGTCTCGCATTTTCTTTGAGTGCCCCTTTTTTGCAGGTATTTGGCAACGCGTGATCAACTAGCTTGGTGTGCAGACTGCCTTTCCTAGACTTAGTCAGGAGCACCTTAATCAATTTCAAGGCATTCTTAGCAGCAACAGACAACCTTGCAGTAGAGTCAGAGTGATTTGGATCGCTTGTGTTTGGATCATTTGGAAAGAAAGAAACAATCGCATCTTCTAGAACAAGGCTTCTCCCTTGGACCAAATTCTCGAAAACACACAACGTCTGGCATGGTTATGGTTGAGAAGCAAACACAAGTATCTGACTTGCAACTTAATGCAATGGTATACCAACCCAAGGATCACCCTCGAGTAATTTGCATTTGTTGAGTTTGTTCCTGTGGCTTGGTGGTATCCTTTCCTTCGGGTTTCAAATTATCTCTCGGGTCAACAATGTGTGTCGGTTTTGTTCGGATGTCCAGAGTTGATCGCGCCTGCAGCAGTTTTCGTTGTTTTTATGTAGGTTTGATGAAGTTGATTTGCGGTTTGGTTGTGGGAAGCGTCTGCACAATTTCATCATCGTTTTTTTGGTTTGGTTTCAACTTGTGTATTGAGGTTCTGTGTCCTACTTGTATTGCTGAGTTGATGAACTGTTAGTTGAAATAGGTGTTAATTTATGAATCTATACCTGTTGGAGGAACGAGTCTGGTTTAGTCCTATCTAGATAGAGGCTTTCTTCGCACCAACCGTTGGATGGTTTATTGATCATGTAAAATAGGAGTGGGTGGATTCGTTTGGTTTTTTTGTCTGTGTTGTCATTCTGATCGCGAGTTTATGCAACGACAAACATTTTAGCCTCAAGTTCGATTGGTTTTATTCTCGTCTAGCAGTGGTTTGTGCGGCTGAGGTGCATTCCGCGGAAGCATCATGTGCAAATGTATTTTTACCGGTTTGGTGGGTTACTTTGTTCTTTGGTATATGGGAATTTTGAAACTGTTATTCATGTTTCCTTGGAAGATATTGTCTCGGTTCAGCCTGACATGGTTCTTGAGATATTGCTTTACAGGGGCTTTTGGCTGAGTTGGGTGTTCTATAAATTATTGTTATTATTAGTTTGGTTTTGTCTTTGGGTGTTTCAATTGTATTTGATTTTGAATATTGGGTTCTGTTTGTATAGGCATGTCTTATGCCCCTCTTTTGGTTTTTGAATATAATTTTTCTTTTTTAAAAATAAAAGAAAAGAAGATTTTATTGGGTCAATCATAATAAGAAATCACAATAATAGTTTGGCTAGAAAAGGTAGACTACAACTCTAAACATTATTGTTTTGTTAGAAAATGTAGAGTCAACTGGAAACATTAACATAGTGCATGTTTGGTTCCACATTTGCACTCCACCGTGAAAAACAAAAGCTACAAAGTGTAGTTTCTACCTTTAGACGTGCGTTTACCTCTCTCCCACCGTAAAAACAAACATGTCCATATACCATATTATTAACACAGGTTGCCTATACTTATTGGTTTTATACGTACTATCCATAATCAACAAAATCGGGAATATATTCAACAATTTCACAGAGTCTGGATGAGCCCAGAAGATATCTTTCACAACTTCTGATTCATCTTTTTTCCTACTATAATAAACATAATTCGATTCATCAATCAACTTAAGCAAATGTTGTATTTATGTTCTACTTCCCCTAATTTTTTCCTCAATCTTACTCTTATGTTTATATATTTGGGTGATTCGAGTCACATTGTTTGGATCTCGCTATTGCAAAGACAACAAAATATGTCTTGGAGGAACACGACGTTTTGTCAAATCTAAAATATGTTGTTGGTCATCTTCAGTGAGCCAGCTAACAAATGCATGACCTTCAAATCTATCCGGTAAACCATGGTTGTGAACGCCACATTTTACATCGATTTTCCAACCAAAACCATCCTTTGAAGGTGTTGATCTAACTTTGAATGGACACTCACATCTTTTGGAAGCACTTTGTGTTTCGCTTTCTCGTTCTTTGTCCTTTCCACCTCAATCGCAGCCAAATATAACTTTGTCACTTCTTCCTTTCTTCCATGTCTTTGTGTCCGAGCGAGTGATTATAATAGTAAGCATATTTCTAAGTCCAACCTCCCTGATCCATCGAGTCACCTCTTCTCTTGTAGGAAATTTTTGTGTAGTGGAGAATATATCTGTAGTATCTACTTTTGAGTTATCCTTCGTGCATATCATCAAAGGCAGTTCCTTGTCTCCTAAAAAAATTAAAAATTAAAAAAAAAAAAATTACGAACCGGAAAACCCATATAGGCTACTTCCGGTTAAGAAAATACAAACCGGAAAACGCAACAAAGCTAGTTCCGGTTCGTTATTTTTCTGAACCGGAAAACACAACACACCTACTTCCGGTTCTTAATTTTTCTAACTGGGAATCTTACCCATTGTACATCCGGTTCGTCTTTTCCAAATTAAAAAAAAAAAATTTTTTTACTCTGACTTCGCAGTAAAATTTTTACGTTTTTATTTAAATATTAAAAGGGCAAAATTGGAATTAAAAAAAATTGTAGGGGTATCGGGCTAAACGTAAGGGTACATGGTATAATTTTCCCGAAGTAGTAACACATTTCGGTTTTTCAATTTTCTGGTCGGGTCGACATAGTTTGTCCACCCCTAATTGGAACAACTGAACTTGCTGCCCCTGCCATATACATAACCTAACTCAAACATTCCAGTAGCACATCATGCTATTAAGGCTGATTCAAACCCTATGATCTATAAAAAAAAGACTAATCAAATTAATAAGAATATGTTTCATAATTGTAATATTTATATATAAAGTGTTGTATTATCCGCGACAATAACATATAGAGTTCAGGTTTCTTTATGATGTTCAACATGCTCTAATATGGATTTGAAAACAACAACTTCATTCTAGGGAGCCATTGATTGAGCTTAGTAGTTATATTCTTGGAATTTACCATTGAATTTAAGTGTTATGTTATTGTAGCTTGCAACACAAGCATTCTGATCCATACAATTTATAGTTCTCTCCAATAGCAAACATTCATGTCGAGACGCCGCTTAAGTGTGAGAACTGTACGTTGCCTGTGGATGGTATAATCTTTTAGATTGACCTCATTTGTTTGCCCCTTAAGAAAATTGATGTTATCCTGTGAATGGACTGGTTGTCTGCTAATTCTGTGTTTATTGGATGTGAAGAAAAGTTGATCCTCATTCCCTCTGTTGAAGTGCCTCCGAAGGATGTTTTGACAACGATCTTAGTACGGTTGTAATGGTAAATTTTCAGTTTGAACAAGAGAAATCTATTGCTTGTCCTTACTAAAGAGGAGAGTAATGACCAGCAAGTTTTGAACATTCCGATAGTTTTTGAATTTCCCGATGTTTTTCCTGAAGATGTCGCTTTCTTACCTCCGGTGAGGGAAGTTGAGTTCTCAGTCGACCTAATACCAGGAACGGCTCCTATATCCGTTTCTCCTTATCGGATGGCGCCACTCGAGTTGAAAGAGTTGAAGGATCAATTGGAGGATTTGATGGCAAAGCATTTTTTAAGGCCTAGTGTTTCACCGTGGGGAGCTCCTGTGTTATTGGTAAAGAAGAAAGATGGTGGTATGCGGCTATGCATCGATTATCGTAAGTTGAACAAGGTAACAATCAAGAATAAATACCCCTTACCAAAGATAGACGATCTTTTAGATCAATTGAAAGGAGCCTGCGTGTTCTCGAAGATTGATCTGAGATCGGGCTATCACCAGATTCGTGTGAAGAGTTCTGATGTTCCGAAGACTGCGTTCAGAACCCGTTACAGTCATTATGAATTCTTAGTGATGCCTTTCGGTGTGACGAATGCTCTAGCTGTTTTTATGGACTACATGAATCGGATATTTCAGAATTATTTGGATAAATTTGTGGTGATATTTATTGATGACATTCTTATCTATTCTCGTACTCTGCAAGAGCACGGAGAACATCTGAGGATTGTCCTATCGATACTGCAGGAAAAGAAACTTTTTGCTAAGTTTAGTAAGTGTGAATTCTGGATGTCAGAAGTCAAGTTCCTTGGGCATGTCATATCACAAGGAGGTGTAGCAATAGACCCGTCAAAGATAGAGGCTATAATTAATTGGGAGACACCGAAGAATGTTACCAAAGTGAGAAGCTTCCTAGGTTTGGCAGGTTACTACAGAAGGTTTATTAAAGGTTTTTCTCAGATGGTGTTACCGTTAACTAAACTCACTAGGAAGGACTTCTCTTATGAATGGGATTCCAGTTGTGAGCAAAGTTTCGTGTGGTTGAAGGAGAAGTTGACAACTGCTCCAGTTTTGATTATTCCCGACCCTAACAAATCTTATGAAGTGTTTTGCGTTGCTTCAAAGATGGGTTTAGGAGGTGTTCTCATGCAAGAAGGTCAAGTAGTAACGTATGCTTCCAGACAGTTGAGAGTTCATGAGAAGAATTAACCTACACATGATTTGGAATTAGCGGCCGTGATGTTTACCTTGAAAGTGTGGCGACACTATTTTTATGGTGTGCGTTTCGAGATGTTTAGTGATCACAAAAGTTTGAAGTACCTATTTGATCAAAAGGAACTGAATATGAGACAGAGGAGATGGATGAAGTATTTGAAGGATTATGATCTTAAGTTGAAGTATCATCTAGGAAAATAGAATAAAGTGGCAGATGCTTTAAGCATAAAAGTGATTCATAGTGCCGAATTGATGGTGTTGGAGTATGCATTGTTGGAAAAGTTTCGGGATCTTAATCTTCAGTTTGTTTGGACTCCGAATGGTGTAATCATGGGAAACTTGAATATAAATTCTACCTTGAGGAATGATATTCAACAAGCGCAAGTTTTAGATGAGAAGTTGCAAGGATTGTTACTCCAACCAGGTTTCGTGAGAGCAATAGATGGGATCATTCTATTCAACCAAAGAATTTGCATTCTGAATGATGATGTGTTAAAGAGAAAGATTCTGGAAGAAGCACATAAAGGTTCTTTTACGATACATCCAGGTTCTTCGAAGATATATCAAGACTTGAAGAGGAAATATTGGTGGTCCGGAATGAAAAAGGACATTGCAGTATTTGTGTCAGAATGTGCGGTGTGTCAGCAAGTGAAGATTGAGCACCAAAGACCAGGTGGATTGTTACAACCTTTGCACATCCCAATTTGGAAATGGGATAGTATCTCTATGGACTTTGCGGTATGTTTACCAAGTACTCAAGGTGGCTATGACTCTATTTGGGTGATTGTGGACCGACTAACGAAATCTGCGCATTTCTTAGCCGTGAAGACCACATATAAGGCAAGTCAGCTTGCAAGGTTGTTTATTACCGAATTGTGAAATTACATGGTGTCCCGTCTAGCATTGTGTCAGATAGAGATCCGAAGTTCACTTTGAGGTTTTGGAAGGCGTTCCAACAAGCCATGGGTACGAATTTGCGTTTGAGTACTTCTAATCATCCTCAAAAGGATGGTCAGAAGGAGCGTACGATCCGAACGATGGAAGATATGTTGAGAGCATGTGTTTTAGAAAGTAAAGGAAATTGGAAAGAACTTTTGCCGTTGATCGAAATTTCGTACAATAATAGTTACCATGCGAGCATCGGAATGGCTCCGTATGAGGCTTTGTATGGAAGAAAGTGTAGGACACTGTTGTGTTGGTCGGAAGTGGGTGAAGACAAGATTTTAGGACCGTAAATTATTCAAGAGACTATGGAAAAGATTCGTATGATCCGAGAAAAGATTAAACAAGCCCAAGATAGTCAGAAGAGTTATGCCGACAAACGAATGAGACATTTAGAATTCGATGAAGGCGATCATGTATACTTGAAAGTCACTCCGAGATTGAGATTTAAAGGACCGTTCAAGTCACGCAAGCTGAGTCCGAGATACGTAGGACCGTATCAGATCCTAGAAAGGATTGGTGAAGTTGCTTATAGATTAGCCTTACCAACCTCTCTATCAGAAATGCATGATGTTTTCCATGTGTCTCAACTTCGTAGGTTCGTTCCTGATCCTCTTCAGCCTATTCTACCGGATTCTACAGAGATAGAAGCGGATTTGACTTTTGAACCCCAACCGAGCCGTATTGTTGGGAGAGAAACCAAGGTGTTGAGGAATGAAGAGACACCACTTGTTAAAGTGCAATGGGACGAGATGCATCCGGGCGATGCTACGTGGGAGATGGAATCAGAGATGCGAGAATCATATCCTCACCTGTTCAGGTAATCCTTTAAATTCATGGAAATTTTATTTAAAGGGGGGGATGTAATACCCCGTATTTTATTTAAAGCTCTGAAAAATATTAGTTGGTAATAATATTATTTCAGACTACTCTAAGAAATTTTAACGGAACTAAATAGAGTAACCAACGGGATATTAGTTTATTAATTGATATTAGCTGACTCAGAGGTTTTATAAAATATCGGATTAAGGGACATTTTTGGATACTCTCTAATTTTTGACCCATTAGTAAAAATATAAGTTTTATGTATTTATATATATATATATATATATATATATATATATATATATATATATATATATATATATATATATATATATATATATATATATATATATATATATATATATATATATATATATATATATATATATATATATGAGAAGGAGAGAAAGATAGTAAGGAAAGAAATGAAGAAAGAAGTGGAGAAGAAAAGAAGAAGAGAGAAAAATCCCAAAAGCTTCATTTCCTCATTCTCGATCATCCGTCTATCGAATCAACTCAATCCTCCCGCCAATCTTCATCTCTCGAGGTGGGTTCTTAGTTAGAAAATTTTATCTTTGAATTTGGTTGAGTTTTAGAGATTTTGTGATTTAGGGTTTTAGTGGAAAATCTAAGAAATCGAAAGTTTAACGATTAAAACTCGATTAAAACTTAACTATGATACTCATATTATGTCTATGAACATGTTTGGTTATGTTTTTCTGCATTGGTTGATGTTTGGAGTTGAGTGTGGGATGGAATGATGAATTCCCGTAAGCCTGAAAATTTCCTGAACTGGTGTAGCTCGCTCAGCGAGCATCCCTCGCTCAACGAGAGTTCCAGGAGATTTTTCGCTCAGCGAGACCTGTAGGTTCCAACTTTGGTATTTAATTCGTAATTTCTGATCCGGGTATCCATTTTTAGCGTTCCATATATCGTTTTGAAGCTAATGATATAATCCATCTTTTGAGACCAAGAAACATTATTTTTGAGCCAAATTTTATCCGACTTTTTCAAAATGACCAAAACCTTGATAAAATGGAAAGTGTGAGTTAATGGAAATAGAGAAAGGTACGATTTGTGAGGTATCTAGGTTCCTCTTAAATTCGAATGAATCATGAATTATGTATTGTTTTAGGATCCTCCGTAAGGTCTTGTGTAATGTGGTGACTATGTGTTTCACTAGAGCATCCGTATGGACTCGAGGTTCCCGTTGTGTATTCATGGGCGTTGATTTAAGATGTGTAGACTATAAGTCCTCCGTAAGGTCTTGAGTAAGTCTTGAGGTGGGTTACCTTTAGTCCCACGTGAAGCATCCGTAAGGACTTGAGGCAAGTGCTATACTAGTTATGTGATAATCTTGAGTAAGTCTTGATGTGGGTTACCTTTAGTCCCACGGGAAGCATCCGTAAAGATTGAAGAGAGTGCTATGTTAAATCCTCCGTAAGGTCTTGAGTAAGCCTTGAGGTGGGTTACCCTTAGTCCCACGTGAAGCATCCGTAAGGACTTGAGGTAGACATTTCTCTTCTTGTACTTTGAGATCGTGTGTGGACCTTAGTTCCCCTATGTTTTTAGTCCTTGTGTGAGTTAGTTTGTGAAACATGCGAGTTTCATTTGAGAATAACCCTTAGAGCCGAGAGAATTCTAAGGTAGGGAACCCACTGAGATGTTTTATCTTACCCCATGTTGATGTTGTTATTTCAGGTACTTCAGGTTCCGTTAAGGGTAAGGATAAGGCGACTTGATTATCCCTGCTAGTTGATGGCTTTGTCTTCCGCTGTGGATTTTGAGATCTTCAGATCTAGTTCTTAGATCTTTTGTAGTTTGAACATCTTGTATTATTTTATAGCTTGATTTAGTACCTTATGTTGTAGTGTCTATACTTATACAATGTGTTGCTAAGAACTTATTTGTATTTCAGTACCAAATTTCTAATATTATATATGAAAAATATGCTTTATGTATGTCTTTTGTATATGGGTATTACAGTGGTGGTCCTAAAATAAGACCTACTCCAAAATCTTGGTGGTGTCTGCATTATGTGCTTGTAGGCATCTTCATGTATTTTTCTCATTCCTCTTATCTCCCTTTCCGAAGCTTGTGGGTAAGTTGCTCTAGTTTCTCTCCAAATCATCTCCTTCAATGTTTTTCCTGGAAATCTCTTCCTGAAATTGTTGTATAAGTGCCTCACACAAAATCTTTGCTCAACACCTGGTAATAATTCATCCATAGCAAGAAGCAGACCCTGCAAAAAGATACATACATATCAGAATAATAAATAATCAAAATATCAGAATAATATACAAAATAATAAACAAAACTTGAAACAATATAGTGGTATCTTTTGTTGATCAGAGATGAATGTATAAGTCCTACATTCTTCTCTTCCCCCTAAATCATCAATCAGTAGGCTCAAAAACCATGTCCAGCTATCTCTAGTCTCACCTTCCACCACAGAAAAAGCAATAGGCATCATTTGGTCATTGAGGTCTGTACCAATTGCTGCCAGAATCTGACCACCACATAGGCCCTTCAAAAAACATCCATCAAGTCCAATTAATGGCCTACAAAACTTGAAACTCTTCTTGCAAGCAGCATATCAAATGTAAAGCCTCTTGAAATAAGGCCTTGTATCCTCTTCCTCCTCTAGAACAGGTGTGACATTAAGTTTCACAGTAACCATAAATCCTTGTGTAATCACCTAAGAATGATCCATCCACCATATCCCTTGCAGCAAACCTAGCCCTAATTACCTTTGTTTTGTTAACCCCTACATTCCATTTCTTAAGTACCTTCTCCTTTATATCTTTCAGCTTGAGTTCATGATTATTTTTCAATGAGTTTTATAACCTCTTACTAAGCCATCTTGTACTCATCATTTTAACATTATACTCTCTAGGACAATTATGTTTGTCAACTAGTTTCCTAAGTTGCCAAGTCTCCTCATCAGGCAACTTTCCATAATAGGCCTCCCACTCACATCCATCCTTACAAATAACTTTCACTCTTATTTTGTCATTTTTCAAAAAATTTAAACCTCTTCCATTTTGAACTGCATATGTTTGAATGGCTTCCTTAAACTCACTTTTGGTGTTAAAGTAAGTGCCCAACTCCCACTTATAGTCAGTCATATCTTTCAAAGGCTTAAATATGGGATGCTTTTTCTTCCTTGGTACAAAACTATCCTCACTATCACATCCACTGTCTAAATAGTCACTATCATATAAACCATCATTATCCTGTACATAACTATCTTCCCCTTTCTTTTTCTTCAACTTACTGCATCCTTCAAGGTTATCATCAAAACTAACCATGTTGGCATCATTCTCTTCCTCATTATCCAAACTAACACCAGAATCAGTAAATGACACTTCCATAGAACTATCATAAACAAATGAAGAATCATCATCATCAGAACTTGTGTTAACTCCCTCATTAACATGCACACTCCCACATGTCTTCAGTCCCTCACCAGACTTCAATCCCTCTCTTGTACTCAATCCCTCACTACCATCATCTCCCTCACCTTGATTGACATCATCATTATCATTCAGTCCCTCATTAGCATTCACTCCCACACCTGGATTGCCTGCCTCATCAACATCAACATTCACTCCCTCACCTACATTTACTTCCTTCTCTACATCCTTCCGTACTTGTTCAACTAACTCTGCAACAATGTCATAGTGTTCATGCACAACCGTGTTCAGGGGTTCTTCATTTAATGGTTCCTCCTCCATGTTTGATGTTTGTTTATCTAATGGAACATCAACATACTCAGGTTAGGGCAGAGGGTGTTCAATATAAATGTCCATTTTCAGGTGAACCCTACATAAGTCAGCTATGTCTAAGGCTCCCTTATCATCTTTAAGCAAATTAATTCCAAAGGTAGGATCCTTATAGTATATATTCTCAACTTGAGTATACCCTAACTCTTTTAAAACACCAATCAACTCAAAATATGACCACCTATCAACATCTACCCTTAACTCATTGCATTTTCCTCCAACATAATTAGTTTTATCAGAATCCAAAAATTCACCACTATGGTGAATGTTAAGAGATATTATTTCTTCCATTTCAAACGAAATCACCTACAAACGCAAATTTAAGAAACATATAACATCAACCTTAGATTTCGAAAGAGGGAAAAAACCCTAGAATATAAATTACATATCTCTCAGTCTAAAATCCCTAAACATACTAAATGCATAAACCTTAGAATCAGAAAAGGAATTTATTAAACTAACCTCGTTGATAAGTGTTCGTCTTTGTCTTGCAGCTTCTCAGTCTTCATCTTCTCTGGTCTTCGTCTCTGTCTTCTATGCTAGGGCACAAAATTAGTTCTTTGTGTCTTGAAAAAATGAGGATTATTTGGGTCATACAACTAAAGGGAGGGTCAATAGTCAACACTGTGACACATCACCATTCACTTCATAACACATCAGCCAACCACTTACACGTAATCAACATTTTATGCTAAAATTTAACTTTTCTAACGAAATGGACAAACGTGGAACCATTTAAAGACGTATGTGACCAATTTGTAACTTTTAAAAGAAATAGGAACAAATTGGACACTAGCCTATAGTTAGAGGACCAAAAAGGGTATTAAGTCTTTTTTTAATAGGTTGGTCTTTTTTTTTTTTAATAAATTGGTTATTTAAGTTAGCAAACATATATATTATTATCTTATTTAACATATTGAAGATGATAATCGTGAATACAATATGAAAATAATAAAATGCAATCTGAAATACAAAACAATCATAAATTTCTAAATTTTCAAAATATGAAAAAATGATATAAAAATCACCGTAAAGGAAGAAGTTGTTAAAAAAAGGTTAAATTATAGTTTAGGTCTTCCTGTTTTTATCAAACTCACGATTTTAGTCTTCATTTTCTTTTTAAACAGTTTTGGTTCCCTATCCATTTTAATCTACCGATGTACTGTTCATACGTTGTTCATATACGGAACATACACGGTTAATGAAGAGTACATAAATTCACAATGTCAAGGTCCGACTCACTCCAAGTTTCAAGCTTTGTTTCTGCAAAAAAATACGAAATAGTACGAAAACTTTCATTTTCACTTTCATATTCAGTTACATGTTTCTAACCTTTTTGTTATTTCACATTATTTTCATTGAAAGCCTTTGTTTTTCTTCATTTCTAAATACGAAAAAACATACAGATATGGTTTTGTAATGTTTCTGATATGGATGCTGTTATGTTTCTTTCTAATGTCATTTCCATTTCATTTGTTGCTCTAAAGTACGATGTCAAGGCCTCCCATTCTTATCAAGGATCTGGTCAAAGGTAACCAAGTTTGGAAGATGCATATAAGGGTGGTTGACTTGTGGGTTGTTAAGGAGATTAATGGCCAACAACACCTTGAAATGGTAATCTAGGATGAAAAGGTATGACACATTCAGCCATACAACAATACCTTCATGTTATGCCTTTCTGTATTTTCATGTCAAAACTCTTTGTAAAAATCTGAAATTGCTATTTATTTTTACAATACCATGTGTTTTTAATGTTCCTGAAATGGCTATCTATTTAAACATGTCTTAACTCTTTGAAAATATCTGAAATGGTTATCAATCTTTACAAGGCAAGGTTATTTAAATGTTCTTCAACTTCTTATGTATTTGTACATCTCTTTTAATGAACTAACTGTTTCATGGTTCTTTTATATCACAAGCAGATCAGATTCATGTTATTACACGAAGTCGGGACTTCAAAGACTGGCAAGAACAACTTAAGGAGACTGAAACATACTATCTGTATAACGGAGAGCCGGTTATTAACGATGGCTCATACAAAGTATGTTCTAACCCACTTAAAGTTGTATTCAATGGAGGCACTACCGTGACACAAGTAGCGATACCAGAAATACCTACTCAGAAGTTTAACTTCCACGCTATACAGAACTTTCTCAATGGAAAGTTCAAAACTGATTTGTTGTATGGTGAGTAAATGGCTTCTTATATTGTATCTATTTTTTAAGAACTTGAAACCATACTTATTGTTATGTAATTACATATGTTATCGGCGTTTTACAAGATGTTGTGAAGATGCAAATGGGAGGCGATGGTAAAAAGTCTTGCGCCAACATCACTTTACGTGACATTGAAGGCAATGTTATTGAAGTTGTGTTGTGGGACGATTACGGAAAGCAATTCATGAATTACAATAACCTTACCAAAGATGCAGGACCTACAGTTATCGTATTGACACATGCTTGGTGCAAGCCAAATAAAGGTTTGGCTTGTCTTTTTACAGTTATATATTAATACACCATATTTAATATGATATAATTTTCAGTTTCATTAATAAAAACTTCAATAAATTAATACAGTGTCTGGATTACCAAGTCAGTCTAACGCATGGAACGGTTCAAAGCTATACATTAACTTGGATCATCCACAAGTTTTGTGGAATTCAAGTCCAGGTAATTGTCTATCAGTTCACATCATATTAATGCATTTACAAACCTTATTACACACACATGTTAATCGATATCTATATACATTTCAGTTTTGGAGCAAGTGATTTGCCTAATGCACCTTCAATGTCAATCTCTTTAACTTGTGATTCATCCATTCAATCAATTAACAAAAATTGGACGGGCCTCAATGAAGTTAAGAGTATCTGTGCCATCTGTGAACTTGGAAAGGTGTGACTGTTTTATGATTGAGTTTATAAGATCCGTAATTTTTTTTCATGATTTGTCTTTAACCATACTATGATGTATCTTTTACGCATTAGGATTGTTTCGCAACCACTATTGGCATTACCAAACGTTTCAAAGCATCCAAGTTTGGTTGGTATTTTGAGACTTACCCTGAGTGTAAGACTTCTAACAAATCAATAGGTGCGAGATTTGTGTGTTCGTGTGGAGTCTCAGATGTGGAACCTATCACTAAGTAAGCCTATCATGTTTATTTTGGTGTTTATATAGTCATTTCAAGTATATTCAAATATTGGTAACCGTTTCTTCTTTTGCTTGCCTAGATTCAAGCTAGAAGTTGAAGTTGAATATGATAACCACAAAGGAACCTTTGTTTTTTGGGATAAGGATTGTATTCCTTACACTAACAAGACTGTTAGGGAAATAAGACAAGTTATGAAAGAGGTGAAATATTCTGTTATTATATTATACTAATCAATTTTTTTTTAAAAAGTTCCTTTATTTACCTGGCACATGACTTGATGACTTTGTTTGTTTTGTAGGCTGGAGAGGACAATCCTAAAATATGGCCTGCTCACCTAGATGTTTTGTTGAATAGAGAGATGGTATTTCGTATCAAGTATCAATCGTTTTACGATCAATTCTCTATAGTCACAATTCTTAACGAGGACAACCTTTACAATAAGTTTGACAACTACCTCACTCCAAATGAGGTACAACTTATCTATTTAGAACAATTATTATACATGAATTGAGGCCCAACTTCACAATAACTAGGTGAATGTTTGTATATTTGCAGCATACTTCAAATGCTGCTGCTATGCTCATTGACGATACCTCTCCAATCAATGAACCAAACAAACTAGATGTATGCCATCTACTATTACTTCAAATCCGCCCACTGTTTTTCTTTATGAAATAATATCTATTATTTTGTTTGTTGTTGTTGATATTATCACATGAATTATGCAGGTCTTACAAATTTCTGAACAATCTCCCTCAGCTCAACCATCCTCTGCTACAAACCATCCTTGGAGCCCTTCTGCAAGCTCAAGCAGTACACCTTCTAAGAGGGTTGCTATAACAAACTTGGCAAATAATGCTATTGATGTTGAAGAACTAACTCCAAAACAATCTGCCACTAAGGGAAAATCTGGTAAGAAGGTCAAGCATTTAAAGAAGGAGTAGAAATAAAGGCCTGCTTGAGGACCTTTACTTTTTTTGATGCATAATGACTAAACACCTAATTTGTATGGATAGCCATTTTGTATTTTGTATTATGTGTTGTGCCATTATGCATGTTCTGCTATTTGATCCGTACTTCAAACACTAAACTGATCTATTTCATATTTTGTAATGACTCATTCGAGTTTATTTCCTAATCTTAACAACATTATATATATTGCTTATTTTCACATTTTTATTTATATCGGTTGTTGAATACTTTTGAAACAGGATACCCAACACAATATTTGGATTTGGTTCTAAAACCATAAATATACACTTTAGCTTAATATATATTTACAGTATAACAGTATATCCAAAACAACATGTATGCTCATTGCACAATTTAAAGAGTAAATACAAAATAACATGTATAACACTATGATATACACAGTTGAGAATTCTTTTACACTGTCACACTACTCATTTATCATGTTTCATTAATCATTTTAAAAATGTTCTCAGAAATTTTTTGACAAAATTTTGGTTTGAGGTGTAATTCTTCATTTCTGGGATAACATATATACTGTTAGATGTCATACTATTCACATTACCGATAATGAAAAATATATCACTTAGTTTTACAAATGTATTATACTTTTATTAAACTCAATTTATCAAGATCCTTATTCATCCGACCGAACTATTAACAAACATATGATGAGTCACTTATTTAAGACTGAGTTCTGTTTGTTTAGGTGTTTTAAGTTAATGAATAATTCAATGGCTGTCTCATGTAAGTCACACAACAAATTAATATGAAGATTTAAGGAAACTATTTTTGTGAGTTTACATTTGGGCTGACAATTTGAATAATTCAGTTTTACTTTCAAGCCTTTTATGCAGTTGACAATAACCTCTAGCTACAAAGCAGATGCTTCACGGTTTGAACATTGCATAGGTTTGACAATGACCTCTAGCCTTTTATGCAGTTGACAACGACTACTAGACTGTGCATAGGCTTGCTTTGAAAACAGACAGGTACATGTTTTTCCACTTTGTTGTATATCTATATATAAAAACATTTTTTTTCTTCATTTTCTTGCTTTACTACTTTCCTTTTTCAACTAACATTAACCATCTTGAACTTTTCTTATTCCATAAATTAGGGAACTAGCACGGGATTTTTCAGAATAACATTAAATGCAACCTGCACCACTCTCCCAAAAGCAACCTCCATGGAACAATTTTCAATGAGTGTTAAGCTGGAAAAAGCCTACAAGTACAACATAGGCAGTCTGAAAACTTCTTATCAGGGCATATTTAGTTTCATTTTTTATGCTATCCTTTTATTAAATAAGTTATAATATGATACCTTTCAACTCATACTTTATTGCAAGCAGAATTTATAAATAATTTAAGTTGTACTTCAGTACAACTTTCGATTGCTCATTGCCCAAGATATGAGATCCATCATGGCCAATGCTTGCTTTTGAACAAAACCATGACATGCGATAACCAAACCATTAAGTTATTAGTTACAAAGTTGGATGCCAACCTAATAGTACTAAATTGTAACTAAGTAGAACTAGGTACAAGCCTGTTTAGTTTTTCTAATTCATCTAACTAATTTGAGCAACAAAACCATCTACATTTCAAAAAACTAATAATAGTACTATGTTGTGTTAACCATCTATGATTACGCCAAGAAGTAAAATATTGGACCTCATTTGCAACAATCGATGAATTTGCTTGCAACACAATCAATTCCTTTGTCCTTCTAAACAAAATCTTCATTGTAACAAGGTTAGTCTTTGCATTCTTACTAAACTTATATTTGACCATGTTGTAGTATTAGGACACTTGATGGAGCATTACATAGATAACATGTAAGTTCATTGTTTATGTTAGAAATGGTTCAAACATGAAGCAAATACAACTCATACACCACATAAGTTTTTTTAATTTTATAAATTGAAATCATTGATTGTTGATGCAAATACCATTGTATCTTATGATTGTTGCAGAATTCCACTTTAATAAGAATGTTGCAGAATACAACCATTGGATTTGATTTTAACCTGTCTATGGTACTACCACTTTTATAGCAAAACCTAAAACTGAATGATGTTGGTTGCAATAAATTTTGATCACGCACCTATTAATGTAAGCTGTGAGGTTGAATATTTTTTATACAACCAATGATCATGTATTGAAACCATTTATTGATGTTGCCTGGTAGGCTGATATAAAATTGAAACCATTTATTTCTATTGTACTAGATAATTCTACTACTCATTGGTTGTGAAAATTACACGGTTTTACTTTTAAAATTGAATGGTAGGCTGGCAATCTATTGAGATCATGTAACTTTGACATTGTACTCTATGTTTTTGTGAACATACTCAAATGAAGCATTCACTGATGGCTGGTAGGATTCTCCTAATTTAATTTTTACCTGATTGTTGTAGATCATAAAGTTAAAACCAAGAATGGACCTTAATGTCAGTATTAGTTCCGGCAAAAAAGCAAGAGCAAAAAGATCATTGATAATGAAAGAAAACCGTTCCAAACGACTGAGACATACGACTCAACAACTTACTCATATGACTCCAAGTATTGACACAAGTAGACAACCTTTGTTGGAAATCACTCCGTCATTTCAAAATAGGAAGTCAATGCCAAGTATTCGTGTAGACGATACTTTTCTAAGTCCACCAACATTAGGTTCAGAGCCTAGCCGGACAAGATATAATATGAGATCTAATCTAAAGTCCTGCCAAATACAATCATTGGGAAAAAATTTATTGTCAATGTTTTCATCAACTTATAAGGCCAAGTCAAATGATACATTTATGCCTATGACCATAAATGTTAATGCTACCCAATTGCCTTCACAACAAAACACCTTTGTCGAGTTTGGAAGTTCTTCTCAAAATGCCACGTAAGTTAGTTTTATTCTTTCGGAAGATTTATTATACACCATAACACCTTTATCTTATTTTTAAAATGATATGTTGTTCAAAATTATGTAAACTACATTACCTAATAGAACTTGACCTTATATTACAATTTAGAATGATATGCTGTTCAAAGTTGAACCACAACGTGAATCTTCAATCTCATAGTTTTTTTTTGTTGCTACTACTGGACATGTTGTTGTTAGTGGTGTAACACCCCGATAATAATATAATAATTATTTAAATTAAGTTAATAATATATTTATTGATTTAATTAAATAATTGAATTATTATTATTATTATTATTATTTTGGAATAATAATTATTGGGATAATTATTTATTGGAATAATATATAAGTTGGAAATGAGAAAAATCCCATTTTTTGGTAAAAAGGTTATTTCACGTGAAAAAGGGAAAAGAGGCAGAAAGGGCAAAAAGCCAGAGAACGAAGGTTGAAGGAAGGAAAAGCTTAGAGCTCGGAGGCTACCGGATTAACTCAGGTAAGGGGGGTTTATCATCGGTTAAAGGGTATTATATGATAATATGTACTGGGTAGTGATAACCATTGGTTGTACCTCTAGTTTGATTGATGCATGATGAGTTTGTGAAATATTGGATGAATGAAATTGAATAATAATTGAAAAGAATTCGTAGGAATTAGAAGAGGTAATGTTAGGATTGGTGAAGATGAATAGGATATGATTCGTGTAGATGAGGTGGACGATTATTTTGTGTAATTTGGACTGTGGAAGGTTGAATCGGATAGGTTTCGTAACAGAGAAAGCCATAGCAGATCTGAGAGTTCTGGTTTCTGGTCATACGCGTATGGCACTAGGCAATACGCGTATGAGCTGGCTGGTACGCGTATGGAGAAGGCCTTACGCGTATGGGTGGAAAAGATGGTATTTTGAACGTAAATTGGTCTCTGTTGGTACGCGTAATGGGAGATTGTTACGCGTAGCGTACGCGTATGGAATAGGTAATACGCGTATGAGTTGAGCGAGGCAATGAGCAATACGCGTATGAGAGTGGGCATTACGCGTATGGACTTGGTCAGGTTTGGGCAATACGCGTATGGACATGGGCAATACGCGTATGGGCAGAATTGTGATTTTTCTGTGCTATTGTTGTGCAGTTTTGTTGTTTAGGCTGAGTGATGCGACTTAGCTGAGATATGATGTGATAGGGATCATTTCCCGTTGTTTTGAGTGGTAAAGGTATTAGTAGAGTGTGCTAATACTGTGTTTGATTATGTGGCATGATAGGATATGTTTTTGTGATTAATTATGTTGATAATGTGTGATGGTATACATGATGATGTGAATGTATACATTTGTGAATAGACTGTATTATGGCTTAGAGTGTGAGCATGTGTCTATTCTTGATTTTGTTGATGTTGCATTGCTAGGTGATTAGCATGCATATTGTGGCCTTCGGGTGGTAGCTAATTTCCATGGTGAGGAATTAGTGAGTAAATCATTTTGATTGTTGTTGATTGTTGCTTGCTAGGTGAGTAGCTTGCATAGCATGGCCCATTTGGGGTGGTAGCTAATTCCCATGGTGAGGAATTAGTGAGTGAGTCACTATGTCTCAAATGAGTGGGACTAGTGGGCTTGGTAGCCGTGCCTGGATTTGGACGGTGAGGTTGAACTATATGTTCACAACATAGTCGGTACCGCATGCATAGAGTCTCATTGCATAATGAATGTATGGCATATAATATGAATGGATGTATTCCAGTATTATATGTGTGTTGTGTGTTGCGTTGTTGATGTTGAATATGGTTGAGAATCTACTGTTGAGTCTGATGTTTTGAACGTATATTGATGTTGCTGAAGGCGTAGCCTGATTTGGGTGAATTAATGTGTTAATTACTTGACATTACATGTTGTTTTATAATGCTTATTATATTGATTGAGGAACTCACCCTTACACCTATTTTTCAGGTAACAAGAAATGAGTTGAGTAGAAGCTAATGCTTGGAGTCTAGAGTAGTTTCTTATGGGTCATGCTCTGATAGATGTAACATCGGGAGGGGATGTTTTAATTAATTTGAGATTGATTGTTGAATGATTTACATGTAGTGTGTTACATGTTTTACATTGATGTTGAATTTTATTCCGCTGCGAATTATGCAAAAGAACCTTATTTTGATTAAATAAATGAGCATGACAGGATGTTTTGATAATTGTTGTGAAATGATTGTGTGACACCCTTCGGGGCATAATTACTCTGATGAATATATTGTTATTTTAATTATAATAATTTGGGGTATTTAGAAGGGTGTTACAAGTGGGAAGTCAAATGTTACATTTACGCCTTTGACCATCAATTTTAATGCGGCACCCTTGACTTCTCGAGCAACACAACTTTATCGAGATTGGAAGTTCTTCTCAAAATGACATGTAAGTTAGTTTTCTTCATTCCTAAGTTTTATTCTACAGTACTTAGTCACATTGTCGTATTTAACCTAATGCCGTATCACACATATTTTGAGATTTATACTTTACATATTATGTTGGTTATAGGATACTATGATATCTAATGTGAACAATGTTATGGTGATCCAAATTTGAACCTGACCTTATATTACAATTCAAAGCTGAACCATAAATGGTTCTTCAAACTCATAATTTTTATTTGGTTCAATCATTGTTCATGCTACTTTAAATCTACTTTGTTGCAACAAACTGTGGTTTTGTGAACAGAGGGAAGTCCAAAAACAAACCAGGTCGTGGAAGGCCGCAGAAGCAGTTCGGAGTTCCACATATGGCATTGAACTTGAGCAGAAACTTTCCTAGCGAGGATATAAATCCAACGACTACCACGCCTAACGGAACTCCCGGTTTATCCATAAAAACTAGGTACATGTTGTAACAATCATCATAACCAGACTGTTGCACCCCAAAATTTGCCCTCACAATAAAAGACTTTGTGTGCTAAGAAGGTTCACAAGGTTCACAAGATTCACAATGCTTTCAAGACCTTTCATGAGGTTCATGAAGTCTACAAGTCACTTTATGAGGTTCACAAGGTTCACAAGATTCACAATGCTTTCAAGACCTTCCATGAGGTTCATGAAGTCTAAAAGTCACTTTATGAGGTTCACAAGGTTCACAATACCTCCCATAAGGTTCACAAGACATTTTATGATGGTTCACAAGGTTCACAAAGTTCACAATTGGTCAGAAGAGTTGACAATTCCCTCAGACAATGCACCTCCTAAGCAGTGCATCCAAAACTAGGGTTTTTGACTTTAATCAGGCTAAATGGACTTCCAAGAATTCAAGTGAGCTTCATAACATCTTATATGTGTGTAAGAACCCCCATGACAAGTTTCAAGACTTTTCTCAAAAGTTTGCTCAGTCAGATGATCAGATAAGTCAAAATCAGTCAAAGCAGTTAAAAAGTCAAACTAAGGTCAACTGTGGTCAAACCAAAGTAAAACTTCATGATTTTTTGCCAACATCAAGTATATGAATTAAAATTCATCATTTGATCAAGGGTTGATCATGATTCATCAAGGATATTTCAGATCATCAAGAATCAGGAGTTTCTAAATTAGGGTTTTCTTAGTAAAAGTCAACTGAACTTTGACCAGCCATAACTTTCACATGCTTCATCGCCAAGTCTCCATCCAAAGCTCATTTTGAAGTAAATTGAATTCTCTACAACTTTGTGTCTCGCAAGCCAAGCCCAAAAATGCTTCATTTGGAAGGTATGAGCTAAGACATTATAGGTTCTTTTGAAAGTCAACAAAAAGTCAACAACTTCAAAAGGGCATAACTTGAGATTGGTAAATGACATGGACATGAAACCAGTGGGGTTATTTAGAGGACTCTTCAAGATTTTCAAAATGTCTAAGAACACCCTCATAGCATTAAAATTGAAGGATGTGTGCCCTTGCAAAGTTGGGAAATTTTGGGTTGGTTCATGAAGAAAATGGAGGTCTAAAACCAATTTTTTCCAAATGGGCTTGCCAAATAATGACCCAATCCACATCAAAACATCTTGCACGAAATTAAATTGATTTATTCATAATTTTATTCATTTTGTTTTTATTTATTATGATTTTTATATTAAAAAATCATTTTAAATTCAAATAAAATATAAAATAATGAAAATTAAATTTGATTTGGTTTCTAGAAGGTCTTAAATTATATTTAGACTTGATTGATACAAGAGCAATGAGAATCATACCAAAATAGCAAGTGTTTATGCAAAAAAATTTGATTTTCAAAGGCCATCTTTTTGAATCTTTTTAGATCAAATCTTCCACACAAATGATCAATTTTTCTGACCTAATACATTGTTCTATAAGTACTTGACACAAACCTAATGCAAGCCACGATTTCCAGCCTCCCCAAGAGTAAGTTTGCAAACCAAAAAAGTCCTTCACAAACTCAAATTCGGTTTCAATCAAACAGGGCGTTTGAAGGTAATTGGAGAACATAACAACACTCCTTGAACATCCCAGATGCGATCCCAACTCTTATTTGCATCAAGAGCATCATAAACCATGAATACTGAATTCACTTTTATCTTGAATTTCAAATTTTCGAATTCACTAACATATGCATTATGAACTGTTTTTGATGATTGATATGTGTTTGTTGTGATGCCTAGATGGTTTCTGGATAAAAGGATCAAAGAAATAAACCCTAAACCGCAAGTTGCCATAGCTAGGGTTCTTGATTTGAATTTGGGATCTTTTGATTTAGTTAACATAAATTAATTTTGAGACTACAATTGGATTGTGTGCTGTATGGGGATTACAAATATGTGATTAATTTGATAAAATTGTGCTGTTTAAGTGTGGTTTGAAAAACGCAGGTTTTGTGTGCATGAAAATTCGCAGGTAGTCTCATAACAAAATTCGCAGGTAATCCTACGAATCCAAGGTTGAAGACGATGCCCTGCGCGCGTGTTTTATAATTTAAAAGTTTGTTTAAAATATTATGAATTCTTTCTGTTTATACTTCACAAGCTAATGCTTGTCCTAGTGGTAAGACAGACGCGCGTATTGTTGGAGGGCTGGTGTTCGAATCCTGCCTCCAACCAATTCTTTTGGTATTTTTCCATTTTAATTGCAGCTTTAATATATTATGAGTTGTAGTGGGATTGGTAATAGGTTCGCTCATCTAGCTGGAATGGTAACGTTTGGTGTGTTTGCTATGAAGGTCCTGGGTTCGATCCCCCCAGGCCTTTTGTTTTCTTGTTATTTTTTGTGATTTTTCAGGATAAGGCATAAAAACAATTGGTCTCATTCTTCTATCACCTGCGCGCTGGCAGCCTGGTGGTATGTGTTGTTATTGGCAAGCTGAAGGTGCTGGGTTCAAACCCCAGCCAGGTAAGTTCCAACTTTTTATTTTATTTGTTTTGATTATTTTATTATTAATTGGATATAATTTTGTATATATATATATATATATATATATATATATATATATATATATATATATATAATTCAAAAAAATAAAACATATGCATATCTTATATTTTCTAAATTCTAAAAAATTATTTTCTAAAAGTTCTAAACTTAGTTTTGTTTTTATAATATTGTATATTAAATTATAAACCTTAAAATATTTTTCTAAAAAACCCTAATATTTTACAAACCCTAATTTATTTTTTCTAAACAATTAAAACCCTAATTTTATTTTGTGATTTTAATTTCTGATTTTTGTAAATATAATTGTATGATCATATTTTTTTTTTATCATGTACATATTAATATAATTAAATTTTGTAAATACAATTATAATTAATCTTTTTTTTATAATATATAAATATCCTATCATTGTTTATAATTAAATATATATGTAAATAATTTCTATTATATATTTAAAATTGCTAATTTAATCTTTATAATTTATTTTTATGTTCATAATTTATTTAATTTGTTTATAATTTTAAATTTCATAATAATTGATATAATTGTTCATAATTTTTCTTAACCATTAAAAAAAATTTTGTTTATTATAATATTTTGCTTATTATTATTATTATTACTAATCATGTTTATTACTAACCCCATTTATTTTTGTTACTATTATTATTATTTTCACTAACCCCTATTATAATTATTTATTTATTATTGCTTACTATTTATTTTAATTGCTTATTATTATTATTGTAATTGCTCCTGGATGTAATTTTTTTTTGTAATATTTAAATTATTTATTTTTATGCTATGGTTAGTAAAAATAGGGAGTGTAACATGTATGTGTATTTAAAATTGAATTTAGATCACTTAATTTAAAGATAAAGATAAATTGAACACTCACACACGTAAGTCGATCTTTGATCGCCATCTCACTTTCTAGGGTTACCTCTTATTGTTGCCTACTCAAAAGGTCAAGTAGGGTGTATAAAGCAAAAGTCCCTTAAAAGAAAAGTCATCTAGTCCCTTCATAATCAAAGATCAAGTCCCTTAAAATGGTTGCCTACATAAAGATCTTGTCCCTTTCGAATAATGATGACAGTCCCTCCAAAATGCTTAATACACCCTACAGTTGCCTACATAAACAAATGTCCCTTCATATGTCCTTCACATCCAAGGTAATGACTACCTATTCCTTAATAATAGGGATAGTCTTACCATTTAAAGGATAAAAAACAGAAAGACTAAAACTTTAGGGTAGGTTCCTCATAGTTACTTGCTCACTATTTAAAAACTTTTCAAATACTTCACAATTTCAAACAATTTTCAAACACAATTTTTTTACGCATCCGTACATGGATCATTATTAAACTCTTATGAAAATTTCTATTCACACACTTCACATTTCAAAAACAATTCAAAGTGAGCTAAGTAACTAAGAGCCCATGGATAACCATGGATGTAAAGGGTGCTAACACCTTCCCTTTACATAACCTACCCCCCGGACCCAAAAATCTTTTAAAAGGTCTTTCCTATTCTTTTATGCCTTTCCTTTGGATAAAATAAAAGTCGGTGGCGACTCTTGCTATCCGCAACATAACCAAAGGATTTATCTTTGTTCTTTGTTGCAGGTCATGGCTTCCGCTCGTAGAAACACCATCAGGATCAACTTTGTGGGCATACCTGCCAAGCTTAAAGAGTTGGTTTCTCAAGTGTCTGATCATTCCCAGTTTATCAAGAGACATGCTCACCTATTGGATCTAGTCACTTCAGGGTTCAATGAAGACATGATGAGTGTTCTGTTTCAGTTCTTTGACCCTAAACACCATTGCTTTACATTCCCTGACTATCAGCTGGTTCCAACCATGGAGGAGTTCTCTAAACTTCTAGGCATACATGTTCTTGATCAAAGACCCTTCACAGGCTTGGAGAAGGAGCTTAAACCAGAGGTTATTGCTGCAGCTCTACATCTGAAGAAGTCTGACATTGTTCTAGAAACGAGAAGCGGAGTCAAGGGTATTCTTGCTAAGGTATTAATGGATAAAGCTCAAGTGTTCTTAAAGACCATGAGCTATGATGCTTTTGAGGAGATCTTAGCCTTGCTGATATATGGCTTAGTATTGTTCCCCAATCCAGATCAGTTCATAGATGTTCATGCCATCAACATATTCCTGAGTCACAATCCAGTACCTACATTGCTTGGAGACATCCTACATTCTCTTCATACCCGTACTACAAGGGCAAGAGGAACTTTGATGTGCTGCATACCTTTGCTATCCAGGTGGTTTATTTCTCACCTTCCTCGCTTAGTAATGAAGAATGAGCAAGGATTCAGGTGGTCCAAGAGGATCATGTCACTTTCTCACTCAGATATCCATTGGTGCTCCAGATCTATGGAGAGTATCACTATCATTGACCGTTGTGGGGAGTTTCCTAATGTGCCACTTCTAGGCATAAGAGGAGGCATCACCTACAACCCCTCTCTAGCTTTACGACAGTTTGGTTATGCTCGAAGTGATGGTCCACATGACATGTTGATTCAGGGCATTGTGTTTGATTACGACAACGATCTTCAAGGTTACCGTCAGAGGTTCATACGAGCCTGGGGAAAAGTAAACAGGGTTGACAGCAAGACACTGGATCCTAAGTACACTATTCCTATGGAAGCTTATCTCAGATGGGTGCGATCTCGTGCTCAGACTCTCATGATGCCATATCCTACTATCCTGCCAGTTACTATGGAACCTGTTGCTGAAGGAGACACTGCTTATACCATCCTTCACCCAGACATGCCTACTGACATGGAGGACTTACAGAGATCCTGGATCCAACTGAAGGAGCAAAGGGATACTTTCGAGGCTCATTACAAAGCAAGCCAAGAAAGAATCCTGGAACTAACAAAGCAACTTCACGAGGAACGAAATCTCAACTCATACCTCAACACAAAGAGGAAACGTCCATGGGAGACTTAAAACCCCATCTTTTGTAGTTATTTCATTTCATTTTCTGTAAGCCCAAGAGGCAAAACAAATTTATTACTAATAAAAGTTTACTTTCTTGTTTGTTTAAGCAAATTTAAATCTTGCGGTCCTTGAAAACATTGCATATACATTCACATATCATTTCATTGCATCACAGGTTTATAATTGTGCACAGGTTTCTCATCTTCTCGCTGTTTATTTCAGCAATGGCTCTTGAACAATCAGTTAAGGATCTCCAGGCACAAAATGCACAGTTCCAAGAGCTGATCCTGAACCTGACCAAGGGGCAGGATGAATTGAAGACGCTGCTGGCCAAGAAGACTAAGAAGACTAGAAGGTCAGGTGGCCTATCAACATGGGAAGAAGGTTCAAAGGTCCTGCCAAGACCAAAGAACCAGTTGAAGACTATGAATCTGAAGAATCTGAAAAAGAGGGAGGCAATCTCCACAACACTATGGGGGACTCTGATTCTGAGGCTAATTACTACCATGAGCCTAATGAAGACAAATTCAAGATGCTGGTGGATAGGATGGATGCTATGGAGTTACAGAAATCTTCTGGGCTAGATTTTGAAGATTTGAGTCTGATATCTGGGGTAGTCATACCCATTGGTTTCAAGGTTCCTACCTTTGTTGTTTATGATGGGGTCTCTTGTCCCAAGCTGCATCTGAGGTCTTATGTCAGAAGAATTCAACCTCATACTGCTGATAAGAAATTGTGGATCCATTTTTTTCAAGAGAGCTTATCTGGAGCTCAGTCGGAGTGGTATTATCAGTTGGAGAGTGTCAACATCAGGGATTGGAATGATCTTGCTGAGGCTTTCTATAAGCAGTATCAATACAATGCTGACTTAGCCCCCACTCGCATGCAACTGCAAAGCATGTCTATGGGTTCCAAAGAAAGTTTCAAGGAGTATGCTCAGAAGTGAAGAGATTTAGCTGGAAGAGTTCAACCCCCTTTAACTGACAGGGAATTGGTTGATATGTTCATGTGTACGCTGAATGGTCCTTTTTACAGTCATCTCATTGGAAGCTCATCATCTGGCTTCACTGAGTTGATAATGACAGGAGATCGAGTAGAAAATGGTATAAAGAATGGTAAGATCCAAGTGGGTACTTATTCATCGGGTGCTGCAAAGAAGCCTCCCACTGGGAAGAAAGAATCCAATGCTGTTTATGGTCAGCCTGATCGTAACAGAAGGCATCAGTCTGTTAGTGCAGTTCATATTTCAAATCCAACTCCTGCAACAACAGAGCAGCCACAGGGCAACCAACAGAGGGCTAGAAGGCAGTTCACGAAGATCAACATGTCAATGGCTCAGGCATTGCAACACTTGTTGAAGGCTGAACTTATTACTTTGAAAGAGGCTCCTCATAATCCTAATGTTACCTCACCCAGGTACAATCCGAATGCACAATGTGCATATCATTCAAACTGTCAAGGACATGATACTAATAACTGCTGGGTCTTGAAGAATAAAATTCAAGATATGATTGATGCTGGAGAGATTGAGTTTGACCCTCCGGGTACTCCAAATGTGATTACTGCTCCAATGCCAAATCACGAGAAGACTGTCAATGCCATTGATGAAGATTTACATATCCATTCAGTTGCAGATTTGGTTACACCATTGTCTGTTATCAAGAAGAAGTTAGTACAAGCTGGATTCTTTCCGGGTTGTCGTGAAGATTGTGTCTATTGTGAGTATAATTCAGATAGCTGTTGGAGGTTGAAGGACGGAATTCAGCGTCTCATGAATAATTACACCATAGTGTTTGAAAGGAGACCACCTTCTGTGGAGAGTATGGTGGAGCATATTACTAAAGGTAAGAAGACTGAAGAGGTTGACATGGTTGATAAAGTACCGGTAAGGATCACTTCAAAGGGACCTATTAAAATCACCCATCAGGGTCCAATCAAGATTACTGCTGAAGGTCCTGTGAAAGTTGTTGCTGAAGCCAAAGTGGCTCCTATGGTCATTACTACTCCTGGTCCTATTCCGTATACGTCTGATAAAGCTGTGCCTTGGCATTATGGGTCTGATGTTTATATACATGGTGTGAAGCAGGAACCCTTAGCTGATGTGCCTGTTGATATTGATAATATTGCTATATCCAGTAAGATCACACGAAGTGGAAGAGTCTTCTCTCCTCCAGTGACTTCCAAGAATGCAGTTACTCCTGCTGCTACCTCTACCACTGATGCTCGGGGCAAAGGTCCTGTTATTGAACCTGTATCTACTGATGTGCCAGCTGCTGATGATCTCTCTAAGCAGATGGAAGAAGTACTGAAAATCATTCGCAAGAGTGATTATGACATTGTTGATCAGTTGGGGCATACTCCCTCAAAGATTTCTATGTTGTCCTTATTGTTATGTTCTGAGGCTCATGCCAAGGCTTTGATTAAGTTTCTAAAGACTGCTCATGTACCTAATGCAATTTCTGTTGACCAGTTTGAGAATTGTGTTGCCCACCTGACCTATGATAATGGGTTAGGATTTTCTGATGTTGATTTGACCCCTGCCAAGAGGGATCATAACAGGGCTCTGCATATCTCAATTGAATGCAGGGGCACTACCATGTCACATGTATTGATAGACAATGGTTCCTCTCTGAATGTGTTGCCCAAAGAAGTCCTGAATAAGCTGAGTCCTGAAGATGCTGTGCTGAAGCCCAGTGGTATTGTAGTAAAGGCTTTTGATGGTTCTAAAAGAGTAGTGCATGGGGAAATTGATCTCCCAATCAAAGTTGGTTCTCAGGTTTTTAATGCTACATTTTATGTGATGGATATTCGTCCTTCGTACTCTTGTTTGCTTGGTCGTCCCTGGATCCATGAGGCAGGTGCTGTAACCTCTACATTACATCAGAAGCTAAGGTATCCGGTGGAAGGAAAGGTTGTTACTGTCTATGGAGAAGAAGAATATTTTGTAAGCCATGTGAATACCTTCAAGTATCTGGAAATGGAAGGTGAATATGTTGAAACTCCGTGTCAGACATTTGAAGTGGTTCCTTGGATTGTTAATGATTATGTAGCTCCTCTGGTTGTCAAGAAAGTTCCTGTGGTCACCAGAGTACCTCCAACAATGGCAATGGCCTCCCTCAAGGATGCTAGAGCTGTAGTGGATGAAGGTGGTTGTACTATTTGGGGTCAGCTTCCTGATATCCCATACAAGTCTGACAAATTTGGCTTGGGTTTCACTGCAGAGTCCCAGAAGGCTGTTCGTCGTGCTCGCGCTGTTCGTATCACCAATCAAGGGGTCATGAAAGATCAGATCAATGCTGTGGGAGACTATGATGAAGACTACAATCTGGATGCTTGGATTTTTCCTACTGTGGGTGCTGGACTCAATAACTGGAAAGCTGAAGATGTTATCCCTATCTCCTTTAGTCAGGAGTAAATACTATTACTGTGTTGTTACTTTTAAGTTTGTAATTTTTTTTGAACAATTAAAACTCTTAAGCCTTGTGCCTTGCCCGGGGCACAATGGTGTGCTTGTTATGGGATGTCATTTCATTTGCATACTTCATTCAATAAAAATCATTGGACGTTTCGTTTTCGTAAATATTGTGTTCCTTGTCTTTCTGTTCTTTTATTTTTGTTTTATCAGCTATGTGTTCTTACACACACCCACATCACTAAAATGCAGATCCTCATCCACTATGGATCCTGTTGATAACAGTTCTACTATTGCCAATTATAATTTCGAGAATCCGATCTATCAAACTGAAGACGGAAATGAGGACGATTGTGAGGTACCTGTAGAGCTTGCTAGGTTGTTACAACAAGAAGAGAAAGCTATACAGCCACATGAAGAGCCAGTCGAAGTTGTGAATCTGGGAACTGAAGAAAACAGGAAAGAGGTCAAGATAGGGGCTGATTTAGAGGATAATGTCAAGAGCAAATTGATTCAGATGTTACGTGACTATGTGGAGATCTTTGCTTGGTCTTATAAAGATATGCCAGGGTTGGATACAGACATTGTAGTTCACCGTTTACCAGTAAAAGAAGATTGTCGTCCAAAGAAGCAGAAGGTTCGTCGTATGCGTCCTGAGATGTCAGAAAAGATCAAAGCAGAGGTAATGAAACAGTTCAATGCAGGGTTCTTAGCTGTGACTTCTTATCCTCAGTGGGTTGCAAATGTGGTGCCAGTTCCTAAGAAAGATGGTAAGGTACGTATGTGTGTAGACTATAGGGATCTGAACAAGGCCAGCCCCAAAGATGACTTTCCACTTCCTCATATTGATGTTCTGGTAGACAATACTGCTCAGCATAAAGTATTCTCTTTTATGGATGGTTTCTCTGGTTACAATCAAATCAAGATGGCACCTGAAGATATGGAGAAAACAACATTTGTTACACAGTGGGGCACTTTTTGCTATAAGGTGATGCCATTTGGTTTAAAGAATGCAGGGGCAACATATCAGCGTGCTATGGTGGCTTTGTTTCATGATATGATTCATCATGAGATAGAGGTGTATGTGGATGATATGATAGCCAGATCCCAGGATGAAGAACAACATCTTTGCATAAATTGTTTGAAAGGTTGAAGAAATACAAGTTGAGATTGAACCCAAACAAGTGTACTTTTGGAGTTAGATCTGGTAAACTCCTGGGTTTCATAGTCAGTGGAAAAGGTATTGAAGTGGATCCTGCAAAAGTGAAAGCTATACGAGAGATGCCAGCTCCCCGTACTGAGAAGGAGGTTAGAGGTTTCTTGGGACGATTGAACTATATTGCAAGATTTATTTCCCAATTAACTGCCATCTGTGAGCCAATCTTCAAGTTGTTGAAGAAATATCAGGAGATGGAATGGAATGATGAGTGCCAGACTGCCTTTGATGAAATCAAGAGATATCTGCTAGAACCACCAATTTTGATGCCACCAGTTGATGGAAGATCCTTGATTATGTACTTAACTGTGTTAGACAATTCAATGGGGTGTGTATTGGGTCAACATGACGAGTCTGGTCGAAAAGAGCAGGCAATATACTACCTTAGCAAAAAGTTTACCGACTGTGAAACAAGATACTCACTGCTCGAGAAAACTTGCTGCGCTTTGGCATGGGCTGCTCGCCAACTAAGACAATATATGTTGACTCATACTACCTTATTGATTTCAAAGATGGATCCAATCAAGTATATATTTGAGAAACCTGCTCTCTCCGGAAGAATTGCAAGATGGCAAATGATCTTGACAGAATATGATATACAGTATACTACTCAGAAGGCCATTAAGGGAAGTGTTGTAGCAGATCATTTGGCTCATCAAGCAGTGGATGATTACCAGTCAATGAGTTTTGAGTTCCCTGATGAAGACATTATAATTATTACCAAAGAACCTGGACAATATGACGGACCTGAGCAAGGATCCCGATGGACTATGGTTTTTGATGGTGCCTCTAATGCACTTGGTAATGGTGTTGGTGTTGTGATTAGTTCCCCTGAAGGTTGTCATACCCCGATTACTGCCAGACTTTGTTTCTATTGTACCAATAACATGGCTGAGTACGAGGCATGTATCCTGGGTATTAAAGCTGCTATTGATATGAAGATTCAGTTCCTTGATGTGTATGGAGATTCAGCCCTGGTAATAAGTCAGATTAAAGGAGACTGGGACACCAAACATGACAATCTCATTCCTTACAGAGAACATGTGTTGTCTTTGATTCCACATTTTAAAGAGATTACCTTTGAACATATTCCACGAAGAGAGAATCAATTGGCAGATGCTTTGGCCACCATGGCATCCATGTTTGAGATCAGTTGGGATGATGAAGCTCCCAAGATTACTATTGATAGATTTGAGAAGCCTGCATACTGCAATGAAATTGACACAGAAGGGGCAGAGGAAAAGCCTTGGTTCTATGAAGTGAAAAGATATCTTGAAGCTCAGGAGTTCCCTGAAGGGGCATCTGTCAAAGATAGGAAATTTCTGAGAAGGTTCTCTGCTAAGTTCTTTTTAAGTAATGGGATTTTGTACAAGCGCAATCATGATTCAACTTTGCTTCGTTGTGTGGATAAGAAAGATGCAACTGAGATTATGGAAAATATGCATGATGGGATCTTTGGCACTCATTCTAGTGGTCATACTATGGCAAAGAAGATATTGAGAGCAGGTTACTATTGGTCTACCATGGAAGCTGATTGCTATCAACACTCCAGAACTTGTCACAAGTGTCAAATCTATGCTGATAAAGTCCATGTACCTCCATCACCATTGAATGTGTTGACTGCTCCTTGGCCTTTTGCCATGTGGGGCATTGATATGATTGGTGAGATCAAGCCTACTGCTTCTAATGGGCATCGTTTCATCCTGGTTGCTATTGATTACTTCACAAAATGGGTGGAGGCAGCTTCATTTGCATCTGTTACTAAGAATGTTGTGGCTCGATTCATTAAGAATAATCTCATATGTAGGTATGGCATCCCTGAAAGGATTATAACTGACAATGGCTCTAATCTGAACAACACTATGATTACTGAACTCTGCACGCAGTTCAAGATTAAGCATCACAACTCTTCTCCGTATCGTCCAAAGATGAATGGGGCAGTTGAAGCTGCTAATAAGAATATTAAGAAGATTGTACAGAAGATGACTGTTACCTACAAGGATTGGCATGAGATGTTACCATTTGCTCTTCATGGTTATCGTACTACAATACGTACTTCAACAGGGGCAACCCCATTCTCCTTGGTCTATGGTATGGAAGCAGTTCTGCCCATTGAAGTTCAGATTCCCTCCTTAAGAATTATGAAGGATGCAGGCTTGGATGAAGATGAGTGGATTCAGACTCGACTTGACCAGATAAATTTGATTGATGAGAAGAGGTTAGCAGCAGTTTGTCATGGCCAGATGTACCAGAAACGGATGATCAAAGCTTTTAACAAGAAGGTTAAGCCAAAGGTATATCAGGCTGGTGACTTGGTAATCAAGCGCATCATATTACCACAGGGTGATCCTAGGGGCAAGTGGACTCCAACATATGAAGGACCATTTGTAGTCAAGACAGTATTTTCAGGAGGTGCCATGATACTCACTACTATGGATGGTGAAGACTTCCCGCAACCTGTAAACGCAGACATAGTTAAAAAATACTACGCATAAAAAGAGACCCGCTAGGTTGACAGGCCTAGGCAAAAATAAGGGCATCCCGGCAAACCAAAAAGGTTTGGGCAAAAATTAGGGATATATATAAAAAAAAAAGATGTACACCCGGCAAGTCGAAAACCTGAAAAGGTGGCTTGGGCAAAAAAGGGTATCCCGGTGGATTGAAAACCTGAAAGGGCAATCCAGGCAAAAGTTAGGGATTAAAGCGTATGACTATGTCTCGTTTGGATCACCCATGAAACTGCAACCAGTTGTGCTACCTAATCAAGCTCGAACAGATAAAGCTCAATCCAATCATTTCCGTCTCAACAGCAGAAGATGAGATACTTGAAGATAATGGCAATAGTAGAATTGAAACTCAATAGGATTATTTCCCACATAGCTGATTCTCTTTGTTTTGTAAAATTTTATGACAAAATCCTCCTACTAGGGTTTATGTCTCCTTGTACAAACTTACCCGTGTATGGGTCACTTTTTGATATAAATAAATTCCATCTTTTGAATCCAGATTTACTTTTACTCTATTTACATAAGCGAAACGTCCATTGGTTGTGTTTGAATGTATGTATGCTTTTGAATATGATTGATGTTTACCAGAAATGCATGTATGCTCAATATGATTGATGTTTACCAGAAACGCATGAAAATGCAGTAATAGTATTTACTAAGGACGAACGTGGGAAGGATTTCAACAAAGCTTTGCCGGATCATCTCTACAAGACAGTTACAAAACCTCAGTAGGACAAGTCCATCTTCATAAAGTCACATCTCTCCTGGAATTTATATCCATCTCTTTTATCCTCATACGGATATTCGGGAATTTACTTTCCAATAAGAGTACGACGAGCGAGGACGGAGGTTATATCTACCCTACTATCAAACGAAGACGGAGGTTATATATACCTTGCTATCCCCAGCAGACGGGAGGTTATATATACCTCGCTATCCCCAGCAGACGGGAGGTTATCTATACCTTACTATCCCCAGCATACGGGAGGTTATCTATACCTTACTATCCCCAGAAGACGGAAGGTTATGTATAATATATTATCAAACAAGACGGGAACGAGGTTCTCATATTCTTCAGCAACGAATCGGGATTCATTTTTCCTGGCCAGCAGTTGTTATACGAAGATATCCAGACGTCTCAGGCAGTATCATATCATACATACATCATTTACATCATACCATAATATACATATTCATGAATGCATAATACATTACATAAGTGCATCGTATCATACATGCATACATAATGCATAAACTAATATTATCATATAGAATGCTACCTTGTTTTCAGGTTAATTCTCCAACAAGCAAATTTCATCAACAAATTGTGATCATTGGACCGTTGTTTATCTTCCCAAAGGTTATCATCACCTCAGGACTGCTTTATCCTCCTGAAAGCTTCTTATACCTCAGGACTGCTTTATCCTCCTGAAAGCATATCACCACCTCAGGACTGCTTTATCCTCCTGAAAGCATATTATCTCCTCAGAACGTTGTTCATCTTTCTGAAAGCATATCATCACTTCCTCAGGACGTTGTTATCCTCCTGAAAGCATATTATTACTTTGGGCCGTTGTTATCTTCCCAAAGGTTACCACTTCCTCAGGACGTTGTTATCCTCCTGAAAGCATATTATTACTTTGGGCCGTTGTTATCTTCCCAAAAGGTTACCACTTCCTCAGGACGTTGTTATCTTCCTGAAAGCATATTATCTCCTCAGGACGTTGTTTATCTTCCTGAAAGCTATCACCCCTACCTCAGAACGTTGTTTATCTTTCTAAAAGCATATCATTACCTCAGGACTGCTTTATCCTCCTGAAAGCATATCACTACCTCAGGACTGCTTTATCCTCCTGAAAACTATCATTATACCTTCATCTTTTGGACTGCTTTATCCTCCAAGAAATGTATCTGAAGAACTTTTCTCCAAGTGGCATCTTTAAGCCCACTCAAGCGTATTCAACTAGCCATCTGTATCACTCTATGCACTGGTGAGTGCAAATTTTTGGGCTTTTGTGTTCAATCCCCTTCAACCCTCCAGGTCACGACTGGCAAATATACCAATCTAACCCCTCAGGTTTTAGAAAATTGAACAGGGGCAGCTGTTGCACCCCAAAATTTGCCCTCACAATAAAAGACTTTGTGTGCTAAGAAGGTTCACAAGGTTCACAAGATTCACAATGCTTTCAAGACCTTTCATGAGGTTCATGAAGTCTACAAGTCACTTTATGAGGTTCACAAGGTTCACAAGGTTTACAAGATTCACAATGCTTTCAAGACCTTCCATGAGGTTCATGAAGTCTACAAGTCACTTAATGAGGTTCACAAGGTTCACAATACCTCCCATAAGGTTCACAAGACATTTTATGATGGTTCACAAGGTTCACAAAGTTCACAATTGGTCAGAAGAGTTGACAATTCCCTCAGACAATGCACCTCCTAAGCAGTGCATCCAAAACTAGGGTTTTTGACTTTAATCAGGCTAAATGGACTTCCAAGACTTCAAGTGAGCTTCATAACATCTTATATGTGTGTAAGAACCCCCATGACAAGTTTCAAGACTTTTCTCAAAAGTTTGCTCAGTCAGATGATCAGATAAGTCAAAATCAGTCAAAGCAGTTAAAAAGTCAAACTAAGGTCAACTGTGGTCAAACCAAAGTAAAACTTCATGATTTTTTGCCAACATCAAGTATATGAATTAAAATTCATCATTTGATCAAGGGTTGATCATGATTCATCAAGGATATTTCAGATCATCAAGAATCAGGAGTTTCTAAATTAGGGTTTTCTTAGTAAAAGTCAACTGAACTTTGACCAGCCATAACTTTCACATGCTTCATCGCCAAGTCTCCATCCAAAGCTCATTTTGAAGGAAATTGAATTCTATACAACTTTGTGTCTCACAAGCCAAGCCCAAAAATGCTTCATTTGGAAGGTATGAGCTAAGACATTATAGGTCCTTTTGAAAGTCAACAAAAAGTCAACAACTTCAAAAGGGCATAACTTGAGATTGGTAAATGATATGGACATGGAACCAGTGGGGTTGTTTAGAGGACTCTTCAAGCTTTTCAAAATGTCCAAGAACACCCTCATAGCATTAAAATTGAAGGATGTGTGCCCTTGCAAAGTTGGGAAATTTTGGGTTGGTTCATGAAGAAAATGGAGGTCTAAAACCAATTTTTTCCAAATGGGCTTGCCAAATAATGACCCAATCCACATCAAAACATCTTGCACGAAATTAAATTGATTTATTCATAATTTTATTCATTTTGTTTTTATTTATTATGATTTTTATATTAAAAAATCATTTTAAATTCAAATAAAATATAAAATAATGAAAATTAAATTTGATTTGGTTTCTAGAAGGTCTTAAATTATATTTAGACTTGATTGATACAAGAGCAATGAGAATCATACCAAAATAGCAAGTGTTTATGCAAAAAAATTTGATTTTCAAAGGCCATCTTTTTGAATCTTTTTAGATCAAATCTTCCACACAAATGATCAATTTTTCTGACCTAATACATTGTTCTATAAGTACTTGACACAAACCTAATGCAAGCCACGATTTCCAGCCTCCCCAAGAGTAAGTTTGCAAACCAAAAAAGTCCTTCACAAACTCAAATTCGGCTTCAATCAAACATGGCGTTTGAAGGTAATTGGAGAACATAGCAACACTCCTTGAACATCCCAGATGCGATCCCAACTCTTATTTGCATCAAGAGCATCATAAACCATGAATACCGAATTCACTTTTATCTTGAATTTCAAATTTTCGAATTCACTAACATATGCATTATGAACTGTTTTTGATGATTGATATGTGTTTGTTGTGATGCCTAGATGGTTTCTGGATAAAAGGATCAAAGAAATAAACCCTAAACCGCAAGTTGCCATAGCTAGGGTTCTTGATTTGAATTTGGGATCTTTTGATTTAGTTAACATAAATTAATTTTGAGACTACAATTGGATTGTGTGCTGTATGGGGATTACAAATATGTGATTAATTTGATAAAATTGTGCTGTTTAAGTGTGGTTTGAAAAACGCAGGTTTTGTGTGCATGAAAATTCGCAGGTAGTCTCATAACAAAATTCGCAGGTAATCCTACAAATCCAAGGTTGAAGACGATGCCCTGCGCGCGTGTTTTATAATTTAAAAGTTTGTTTAAAATATTATGAATTCTTTCTGTTTATACTTCACAAGCTAATGCTTGTCCTAGTGGTAAGACAGACGCGCGTATTGTTGGAGGGCTGGTGTTCGAATCCTGCCTCCAACCAATTCTTTTGGTATTTTTCCATTTTAATTGCAGCTTTAATATATTATGAGTTGTAGTGGGATTGGTAACAGGTTCGCTCATCTAGCTGGAATGGTAACGTTTGGTGTGTTTGCTATAAAGGTCCTGGGTTCGATCCCCCCAGGCCTTTTGTTTTCTTGTTATTTTTTGTGATTTTTCAGGATAAGGCATAAAAACAATTGGTCTCATTCTTCTATCACCTGCGCGCTGGCAGCCTGGTGGTATGTGTTGTTATTGGCAAGCTGAAGGTGCTGGGTTCAAACCCCAGCCAGGTAAGTTCCAACTTTTTCTTTTATTTTATTTGTTTTGATTATTTTATTATTAATTGGATATAATTTTGTATATATATATATATATATATATATATATATATATATATATATATATATATATATATATATATATATATATATATATATATATATATAAATAATTCAAAAAAATAAAACATATGCATATCTTATATTTTCTAAATTCTAAAAAATTATTTTCTAAAAGTTCTAAAATTAGTTTTGTTTTTATAATATTGTATATTAAATTATAAACCTTAAAATATTTTTCTAAAAAACCCTAATATTTTACAAACCCTAATTTATTTTTTCTAAACAATTAAAACCCTAATTTTATTTTGTGATTTTAATTTCTGATTTTTGTAAATATAATTGTATGATCATATTTTTTTTATCATGTACATATTAATATAATTAAATTTTGTAAATACAATTATAATTAATCTTTTTTTTTATAATATATAAATATCCTATCATTGTTTATAATTAAATATATATGTAAATAATTTCTATTATATATTTAAAATTGCTAATTTAATCTTTATAATTTATTTTTATGTTCATAATTTATTTAATTTTTTTATAATTTTAAATTTCATAATAATTGATATAATTGTTCATAATTTTTCTTATCCATTAAAATTTTTTTTGTTTATTATAATATTTTGCTTATTATTATTATTATTACTAATCATGTTTATTACTAACCCCATTTATTTTTGTTACTATTATTATTATTTTCACTAACCCCTATTATAATTATTTATTTATTATTGCTTACTATTTATTTTAATTGCTTATTATTATTATTGTAATTGCTCCTGGATGTAATTTTTTTTTTGTAATATTTAAATTATTTATTTTTATGCTATGGTTAGTAAAAATAGGGAGTGTAACATGTATGTGTATTTAAAATTGAATTTAGATCACTTAATTTAAAGATAAAGATAAATTGAACACTCACACACGTAAGTCGATCTTTGATCGCCATCTCACTTTCTAGGGTTACCTCTTATTGTTGCCTACTCAAAAGGTCAAGTAGGGTGTATAAAGCAAAAGTCCCTTAAAAGAAAAGTCATCTAGTCCCTTCATAATCAAAGATCAAGTCCCTTAAAATGGTTGCCTACATAAAGATCTTGTCCCTTTCGAATAATGATGACAGTCCCTCCAAAATGCTTAATACACCCTACAGTTGCCTACATAAACAAATGTCCCTTCATATGTCCTTCACATCCAAGGTAATGACTACCTATTCCTTAATAATAGGGATAGTCTTACCATTTAAAGGATAAAAAACAGAAAGACTAAAACTTTAGGGTAGGTTCCTCATAGTTACTTGCTCACTATTTAAAAACTTTTCAAATACTTCACAATTTCAAACAATTTTCAAACACAAGTTTTTTACGCATCCGTACATGGATCATTATTAAACTCTTATGAAAATTTCTATTCACACACTTCACATTTCAAAAACAATTCAAAGTGAGCTAAGTAACTAAGAGCCCATGGATAACCATGGATGTAAAGGGTGCTAACACCTTCCCTTTACATAACCTACCCCCCGGACCCAAAAATCTTTTAAAAGGTCTTTCCTGTTCTTTTATGCCTTTCCTTTGGATAAAATAAAAGTCGGTGGCGACTCTTGCTATCCGCAACATAATTAAAGTCGGTTCTCCCACCGTGTTACACAGACCACTTGGTCATTCAATTCATTTCTGGTTTTAACTTTCCATAAACATATAATTTTTTAAACAGGAAAGAGGGCTGCAATTTTGTCTGTAATCAGCAGGTACCCAAAGATACTCAGCCAACTGTTTTTCCTGTACATACACCAGTCTCAAATACCATATCTAAGAACAAAGACACGCATGAGGCTAGATGTCCTATTTTTACACCTACAGTTAATTTGGATTTTAATAGCGACTCCGACAATGATAGCGACTTCGATCCTTTTGCAAGTAAGTTTATTTATATTTTTAGGAGTATCGTAACATGCTTGCATTCGATTACTGCGAATCTGATGGATATGTCAGATATTTGAATAACGAAATTTATTAACGAACTTTTACTAAATAGCATATCTCTCTGACGATGACTACGGATCAAAACCAGACAACGTCGATGCAACTTTAACAATGAATGAGAAAACAACCAAATCTTCTCAAGGTGAACTTTTATTACACGTTTTTTGTGATATTACAACATGGATGATAATTTTCAATATAATACATTTATCTAGAATACCATGCCCTATGCATATTATTACAACACCGGTGAGCCTCTTATAGAATGCCTTTTTTGTAATGCCATGATGTGGTATCAAGAGAGGATGCACAAAAGTTCACACTCAGCTTATCCGAAGTTTATGTTGTGTTGTGGGAATAGAAAAGTTGAAATACCAAAGCTAAAACAACCTACAAACATACTTGTAAAGCTTTTGTTTAATCACGATAGCGTAGATAGCAGGAAGTTTCAACAACAAATCAAAATTTACAATATGATGTTTGCCTTCACATCACCTGGGGCTAAGTTGGACAACCGTTTTAACAATGGACGCGGACCTCCGAACCTAAGGATACAAGGTCAAACGTGTCATCAAATTGGAAGTTTGTTACCTCCAGAAGGTCAACCACCTAAGTTTTCCCAATTATATATCTATGACATGGAGAATGAAGTTCAAAATAAAATGCAAGGTTTGAGGTATAAAAGATTTGATGCACATTGTCATTAGATGTTCATGTACAATGTTTATGATTACTTTTGCTAACAAATTTCTATTACTTCTCATTTTCTGGAACCCCACCAACATTGATCCCATGGTTGTACAAATTTTGTCTACAATGCTCTATGAACACAATCCTCATGCTAAGTGTTTTCAAATGGCAAATCATTGGTTGGATAACGGTGATACTCAAAACTTGAAGCTGAAACTGATTTCCGATAGATCCACGGATGGAAGGGTATATAATCAACCTAAAGTTTTAGAAGTTTCTCCCTTGATTGTTGGTGATATAGACACATCAGAAATGAGGGATATAATAATTCAAACAAAAGGTGGAGGACTTCAAAGAATCAATGAGCTCCATGCCAGTTACATGGCTTTTCAGTATCCTTTGATTTTTCCGTATGGTGAAGACGGGTATATGCATAACATTGCTCATAGAGATAGGGCCATGTTCACCAATAGCATAAGAAACCGACTTACAATTAGGGAATGGCTTTCATATCGCATTCAAACCAGGTTAAACGAAGCTAAGACTTTGTTGTGTTCGTGAAGGTTGTTCCAACAATTTCTGGTCGATGGTTACACTATGATAGAATCAGAGAAATTAGAATGGCTTCGCAAAAATCAACCCAAACTTTGGGTGTCCAAGTACAATACTCTGAATGAAGAAGGCGATCAAAGTCAAACTCCAGGTTCAAGCATAGGTAAAAGAGTTGTTTTGCCTTCATCCTTTGTCGGCGGTCGTCGGTTTATGGATCAATTGTACTATGATGGGATGACTATTTGCAGTAAAGTTGGATTTACTGATTTGTTCATAACATTTACTTGAAACCCAAATTGGCCTAAGATTTAAATAGTACTTGCACCTCTTCATTTGAAACCACAATATCGACCTGATATTATTTTAAGAATATTCAAAATCAAGTTTGATCAACTGCTATTAGATTTAACCAAGAAGGGAGTACTAGGAAAAGTCTTAGCATGTGAGCAAAATCTTCCTCTATACTTTTTTTAGATATTTAATTTATTCTACATATATATTACTTCCCATAATAGTTTTTAACGTATTACATTTTTCCAATGCTAGATATGTACACCATTGAGTTTCAAAAGAGAGGACTTCCACATGCACATATCTTGATCTTTTTTCATCCTTCAAACAAGTATCCAGGACCAGAAGACATTGACAAGATCATTAGTGCTGAAGTTCCCGACCCCTTGGAACACCCACGATTGTACACTTTGGTTAAATCTCATATGGTCCATGGTCCTTGTGGATTGGCAAATCTTAAGTCTCCTTGCATGAAGGATAGGAAATGCTCTAAGTTTTTTCCAAAGAAATTTCAAGCAACAACTATTGTCGACCAAGATGGATATCCCGTTTATAGGAGAAGAAACAGTGGACACACAATTGAGAAAAATGGAGTCATTCTTGATAGTCGTCATGTTGTCCCTCATAATCCAAGTCTGTTATTGAAGTACGAAGCACACATCAACATGGAGTGGTGCAATCAAAGTACTTCAATCAAATACCTTTTCAAATACATTAACAAAGGTTCTGATCGAATTTCCGTTGTGATACAAGGTCAAGACAAAAACAATGTCGACAAAATAAAGCAATACTTGGATTGTAGATACATATCCCCGAGTGAAGCATGTTGGCGTATATTTTCTTATTCCATTCACGAAAGAAAGCCAACTGTATAGAGGTTGTATTTTCACATGGAAGGTGAAAACTCTGTGTACTGCAAAGACTACGAGCAAGTTGGTAACATTTTACTCAAACCAAGTGTAACAGAATCAATGTTTACATCTTGGTTTGAGGCAAACAAAACTTATGAGAAGCAAGATTACTCACTTATGGTGACTTTGTTTCTAAATTTGTTTATCATAAACAAAGTCGGACTTGGAAGCCAAGGAAACAAGGGTATACAATTGGTCGTCTCATTTGGATTCCTCAAAGTACAGGTGAATTGTTTTATTTAAGGATGATGCTAACTATCAAAAAAGGCCCTTTATGTTATGATGATATCAAGAAAGTTGATGGTAAACAACATAAAACTTTTAGAGGTGCGTGCTTTGCTATGGGTTTCCTACAAGATGATAAAGAATTTGTGGAGGCAATTAAAGAGGCACATGTTTGGGGTTCCGGGCTCTTCTTACGTAAGTTATTTGTAACCATGTTATGTTCCTCTTCCATGAACCGACCCGAACATGTGTGGAAAAAGACTTGGTTGTATTTATCGGATGGTATCCTTTATGAACAACATGCATTGACAAGAGATCAAGGTATGACATTCTGGCCTTCTTTAGTTTTTCTATTCATGTCGTTGACTCATAATACTTCTTATTCACAAAACTATGCTTGAGTCATATTTCACTCCATTATCGATTTGATTCTTGAATTAAATTACTTAGAATAAATTGTGAATTACTTTAGATATCTTGGTTATATTTCACTACATTTTCAATTATTTATGATTTCTACAGACTTATGCTTGAATTATATTAGTTAAAATTTAATTGTGAGTTACTTTAGATATAACGAGATACCTAACTTCACTTGCAAAAATTATAACATTGTGTTATGGAGCTTGAGAAATATATTGGCAAAGTTGTTTGGTTTTGAATCCTCACACCAACATGATATAAGTCTAATTTTCTTAGAATTGTGGTTAGAACATCCTTCATATTCTTGGATTAGTTTAGAGTTTGTTGAATGAAATCAATCAAAGATACGTTCATGTGTAGTTGCTTCAATATTTCATGAAGTGTTACAAATTTGGATCACGAATGCCATATAATTTTGATGTGTCTGTCTTGCACTTATGATATATTGGGTTATCTTAATTGCTGTGTTAAACTATTAATGGAGTGTAGGTTTGACACTAACTGATGAAGAGCTAAAAAACTGACACTGGTGGCTATTGAGAAATTATTACAAAATAATAACAAAAGTTTGAAGGACTACAAGACAATGCCATATCCAAGAGATTTAGTTGTTTTGAACTTAGGAAATAGACTTCTTTATGATGAGCGTCAATATGATTCTGTTGCTCAAGAAGCATTATTTTTAAATTTGTACCCTTCTCTTACAGGTAATATGAGTGTGACATAAAATATGTTTAAACTATATATCTTAAAATGATTGTTAATTGTCATATAAATTATTTGTCCCTTATTTATAGATGAACAAATAAGCATTTTTAAGGAAATCATGGATGCTGTAGACAGGCAACAAGGAGAAGTGTTTTTTTATATGGTTACAGTGGCACTGGTAAGACTTTTATGTGGAACACTTTATCAACATCACTTAGGTCTCGGAAAAAAATTGTCTTGCCTGTTGCGTCAAGTGGGACCGCAAGTTTATTGTTACCATGTGGAAGAACTGCTCATTCTAGATTTAAAATTTCAGTCCCAACTCTATAAACTTCTATTTGCAACATTAATAAAAATGATGATCTTGCCGAGCTTCTAAAGATGACAGATCTAATCATTTGGGATGAGGCCCCTATGGCTAACAGGGTTTTCTTTGAGTCTCTTGACAAATCCTTAAATGATATTATGAGTGGAACTACAAAATCTAAAATATTTGGAGGTAAGGTTTTTGTTTTTGGTGGTGACTTCAGACAAATTCTCCCCGTTATACCAAGAGGTACCAGAACTGACATTATCCATGCAACCATCAATGCTTCTTATATTTGGGATGAATGTAGAGTCTTGAAGCTTACAAAGAACATGCGCTTGCAAACAGGTGCAAACACTTCTACCGTTGAAGAGATTAGAAGTTTTTCTGAGTGGATTTTAAAAATTGGAGATTGGATCATGAGTGAGCCAAATGAAGGTTATGCTGATATTTGTATTCCAGAAGAGTTTTTGATTTCACATTTTTCTGATCTGATAAAGGCAATTGTTGAGGATACATACCCTGATCTTATTCATAACTATCTTGATTCAGATTATCTTCAAAGTCATGCAATCTTAGCTTCAACAATTGAAGTAGTAGATGAGATCAACCAATATATCACAAACCTTCTACCAAGTATGTAATTAGCATTTAGTCAAATACTTACTTATGTTAATATTTTAAATATGATTGTTAATAACAGTTTTCAATTGTGGTAATGACTTTATTTTTCCAACCATACTTATTTAGTCATTAATTATATTGTTGAATTATTGTAGGAGATGAGAAAGAATACTTCAGTACTGATTCTATAGATAAATCTGATGCTACTAACTTTGATGCATATGAGCATGTCACACCTGAGTTCCTGAATGCTCTAAAAACTCCCGGATTACCTAATCATGCAATAAGGTTGAAAGTTGGGGCAACTATAATGTTAATGCGAAATCTTGATCAGTCTGAAGGATTGTGCAATGGTACACGACTCACTGTAACTAGGCTTGCCAATCATGTCATTGAAGCAAAAATCATTTCTGGTAAAAATATTGGGAATACCATTTATATTCCTAGAATGTCTTTGTCACCGTCGCAATCACCATGGCCTTTTAAAATGGTAAGACGCCAGTTTCCAATCATTGTTTCCTTTGCAATGACAATTAACAAGTCTCAAGGACAATCTCTAGACGATGTTGGGTTGTACTTGCCAAAAGAAGTTTTTAGTCATGACCAACTTTATGTGGCTATCTCTAGAGTTAAATCAAAAAAGGGCCTCAAGATTCTTATACATGACAAAGATAAAGAAGCGTTGTCTACCACCACCAATGTTGTCTTCAAAGAAGTGTTTCAAAACATTTAAATGATATGGTTTTTAAACTTCCGCTACGAATTCCATGCAAAAAAAAACCATTTATTTCATTTACTTACAAACTTAGTATACATTTTTTTCATCTCTTTCAGGTTCGGCCATTGGATTCATTTTGCAAAAGTGTGTTACAATACAATGTCATCATCCTTTGTAACACATGTTGAATTTTGTTCTTCTTTGTTTACAATACAAATGTTTTGACATTAACACTATTACATTTTGTTATTTTAGGATACATCCTTATTATTTACATTTTCTCATTTCCTATTATATGTATATATAAATTATGTCAATATTTTCGACAATTCACCCGTGCGGGAGCATGAGTTTATTACTAGTTTAACATTTAAAAAAAACTTAAAAGATGGATATATTAAGACACGCACGAGTTTATTACTAGTTTAACATTTAAAAAAAAAACTTAAAAGATGGATATATAAAGAAAGAATAACTTGTAATTTCCCCCACATAGATCCTCCTCATCTTGTTTCCCTTGTACGTTTTTGTTCCAAATGGTAACCCTTTCGCTTCTGCATAATCTAAACTTGTTCGTTCTCTTCAAACCTATTCTCTCCCACCAAAACCCTATTTCTTCAATCTCTCTCAGACCTTCACCACTCCGCTGTTCAAATTCCGCCAATGTTCTCGCTCCATCTCCCCCACCTCCAATCCGCATCGGACGCTACCCAAAAATCGAAGCGCAAAGTGCCTTACTCGATTACCTTTACGACACTCAATCTTACAATTTCATCGACGCATATTTTATCGCCAACAACTCTCCACATTTCATCAAAGAACTTATCCTCAGAGTCAGAGTCAGAGTCAGCAACATAGACGATGATTTTCCTCGTGCTCTCAGAAGGTACCTTATGTTTAACCCTATTAACGAATTTGAACCCTTTTTAGAGAGTATAGGGATTGAACAAAGTGAATTGAAATTACTTCTGCCTAAAGACTTGTTTTTTCTTCGTGATGATAGTGCTTTGGTTGATAATTTTCATGTTTTGTTTAATCACGGGATTCCAAGGAATGCAATGGGGAAAATTTATAAGGAAGCAAGAGAGGTTTTTGGGTATGGGAGTGGTGTTTTGTCCAAGAAATTTGAAAGTTATGAAAATTTGGGTTTGAGTAAATCATCTCTTGTCAAGTTGTTTGTTTGTTGTCCATTGCTTTTAGTTGGCGACGAGGTTGATTCTCAATTTGTTGTCGTTCTTGATTGGTTGAAGAGAATCGGGATTGAGAGTGGATGGTTTGTGAGTTTTATGTGTTCTAAAAGAACATATAGATGGAAAACAATTATTGAGTGTATAGAGCTTTTATATCAAGGGGGATGTTCTGAGAAACAAATGTATGATTTGTTTAACGCGGAACCGAAATTGTTGTTGGAGGGTCTAGGAAAGAAGGCATTTTTGGTTATAGGTCGGTTGATTAAGTTGGGTCTTGACGTGAATGAGATTTGTTCTTGTTTTAGAGAGCATCCTTATATATTGTCAAGTCCGTGCATGGGAAATTTGATGTCTGTGATTGCTTTTTTGTATAATGTTCAAATGGAAGACGATGCTATTGCTCATGTTTTGTATAACTACATGCATCTTCTTAGCAGACATTCAATAAAAGGTTATAAAACGATGTCTAAAGAGTTAGGAGTTGGAAAAGCTAGTTTATGTCAAATGATACAGGATGATCCATTAGAATTTTTTAGTTTGGCTTTAAAACCGAACCAGAAGAAGAATGTAAATGAATTCTTCTATGACCCGCATAGGTATTTGGAGAAAACAAGTTTCTTGCGGAAACTGGGGTATAGCGAAAACTCTGAGGAGATGGAAATAGCTATGAAGATGTTTCGAGGAAGAGGTGATAAGTTACTAGAAAGATTTGATTGCTTGGTTCAAGCTGGTTTGGAATATAACACTGTAGTTGGAATGGTAAAGCTAGCTCCTAATATTCTAGTCATGAGTAAAACTATAATGCAAAAGAAGATTGATTTGTTAAAAAACACTTTAGGTTACCCAATAGAATGTCTCGCGGGATTTCCAAGATATTTTTTACAAGATTTGGATAAAATTTCCGCAAGATTTGCAATGTATGAGTGGTTGAAGAAGAGGAATGCAATAAATCCTGAGTTACGCTTGAGTACCATATTTTCAACTTCTGAGAAACAGTTTATACATCTCATTGTGAATGCCCATCCCGAAGGTCCAACAACTTGGCGAACTATAAAGAGTTTATCTAACAAATTTAAGAATTAACCGCTCCTTATAAGTTTAGTTGAGATCTAAATACACACTTGGCTAAACCTTGCACTTTGGTTTTGTTTAAGGATTATTTTCTCACCTGCGTAATGGGAATTAATAGTTTCTGACTCAAGATAAATGATCTTAGTCTATGTTAATAGCGCATTATAGCGGAATAATGTAGCGGTAGTAGAAGGGTTCAGAGCGAAGCTATTGGGTGTTCAGAGTTTCTCAAATCCCCCTTTTCAGAACCATTGTATTTTTTTAAGGGTTAAATTATGTTCTACATTCTATAATATTCTTACTCACAAACAATTGTTTTGTTATTCTTCTTATTTTTAATTCAATCCTGTTGTCTTTTATCTCTCTATTTAAGTTTATTGCATGCACTTTGGGTTATTTAACTATTAAATATGACTGTTTCTTTAATTTTGGGTATTTTTATATTTTTAGTATTTATGTTTAACATTTACACCAATTTTTAGTCTATGCAAATACAATTTTCAAGAACAATTTTCACCCTCCAAAACATAGCTTTAGATTTATAAACTTGAACACAACATGCTTACCTGTATATATATATATATATATATATATAGAACACATATATGAAGATGAATACACAAAGGAAACCCATATATTAGTCCATACAAAATGACTAATTATTCTAATTATCAGCACATTTTATAATGGAAGTGCTGTATTAACATTCTTACACACACATATATTTATACACACACATTGACATGCAGAAAACCATATTAGTGAACATCTAAAAGTAGTGAGATTACAATACATAAATTTCCACCGGTGATACTATTTATTCTAAAAGCTGAGCCAACACATGCTCCACCACATACTTTGCAACAATACTATTCGTTTTCTCCGTGGGATGAAAAGAGTCCCAAAACACAAATTTGGAAGCATCAGAACAACTGAACATGCTGCCCCTGCTGCATGCATAACCCATCTCGAACATTCCAGTAGCACAACATGCTACTGAGGCTGATTCAAACCCTGTGATCGATCAAAAGAAAGACAAATCAAATTAATAAGAATATGTTTCATAAAAATAATGTATGTATAGAAAAGTGGTAAACTAGATTATCTGCTGCAGTAGCATACCGTAGAGTTCAGGTTTCTTTATGATGTGCAACATGATGTGATATGGATTTGAAAACAACAACTTCATTCCAGGGAGCTCTTGATTGAGCTTAGTAGTTATATTCTGGAGTTTACCATTGAATTCAAGTGCTACGTTATTGTAGCTTGCAACACAACCATTCCGACCCATAAAATTTGTAGTTCTCTCCAATGGCAAACATCCCATGGGAGGTAACCCTCCTAGGGAAATCTTCCTAGCACCAAGACCATAGAGACTCCTTATGAAATTCTCAGCAATTCCGGCGAGAAAAGTTTGGTACTGTTGAATTGTGTATTGTGATGCCCTACCAGGCATGGTATAGTAATTCTCTAGGAAATCATTTGTTCCAATACTCATAAGGTGTAATGATTCAGAAATGCTCTCTTTTGCTTTGGCTTCACCAAGATATGCAGTTAGATTCTTTTGGTATTGTTTGTAGTACTCTAATTGCTTCCATAATGGTATCACACCCTGCATCAAATATCATATAGTTTGCATTATTATTAGAGTCGTTTCAAATTTTTGGAGGCACAATGCAGTTAGTCACAGTTTTCTTATGGCAAAACCAATAGAAACCCTATTTCACCAAAATGTAACGGTGAAAAATATTTAACTGTGATAACTTTTAGGCCTTATGTAGTAGTTTGCCTTACCAGTCCTCAAAGACGGTCCTGATTATTATATACATTAGCAACTTAGTTTAGATCATAAGCTAGATTTAAATTTATTATAACTTTTAGGCCTTGAGACGGTCCTGATTATTATATATGTTAGCGACTTAGTTTAGACTTTCGATCATAAGCTAGATTTAAATTTATTATAACTTTTAGGCCTTGGGTAGTAGTTTGTCTTACCGGTCCTCAAAGACGATCCTGATTATTGTATATGTTAGCAACTTATTTTAGATCATAAGCTAGATTTAAATTTATTTTTGTAAAATTTTTGAAACAAGAAAATCATTTCGATTTTCTTATATGAGAGACAGAGAAACAGAGAAATGGCAGTGTCGGAAAAAGAAATGGGCTGGCTAGTAAAATCTATGGTTTTTGCTATAGTAGGAACAAATTTGAAAGACAATATGAACTTACTAGTACAGCTGAAGTTGCATTATCATAACCAGTAGCAGCAGAAGCAAAACTGACACCAGTTACAAAATCTGAAATATTATTCTTAGGATCCAAATAAGCAGGCACATATTCTTTTATACCAAAAGCCTCTGATATGAAATCGGTCGGTATTCTCCCATTTGAGAATCTTCCGGTTGCTTTTCCACCTAGAAAGTCACGTCCATACGGTTGAAAATTGCTCCGTGCAACCGTGGGAATAAAGTTGTTGTTCCCTGCATCAACAGAGGAGTCACCGAACACGATAATTGCCGGAACCTTTGCATTGGCCTTGATCAAAATGAGACAGAAAATGTGAAGTGAAAATAATAATGCCTGTAGCTTTGGTTGCATTTCCATGTTGTGTTGGTTAATATTTTGAGTACGTGAATATGGGGAAGTGTGTGTGGGTTAAAGGGGTGTGACTTGTGATGAAATAAATATTGGTTAGAAGTATGTATATTTATGGAAGTTTGATCTTTTGAAAATTGGGTGAATAAGTTGTTGGGTCATAAATTGCCTAGACAAACCCGTTTTGCGGTGGGAATGTAAGTTTTTATGTAGATTTAAATTAGAACAAATTTTGTTTATCGGAATAAAATGTATATCCTTTGCGCGCAAGACTAATTTCTTTGAGTCAGCGAAAACCATAATAGAAGCTTTCCTGCAAGAGAAAATTAGAGCACCTTTAATATCATATTTCAAATTTACTTAAATTACTCAAAAAGTTAACAAATTTAGATATTAATAAAAAATGCATAACCTAATATAATTATACTATATAAACTTGAGTAGGCTGATTTTGATAAGTTTAAAATATTTTTTAATTTAGTTAACAAGTAGGATTCTATATTTAAAGATGAATAAAATAGTAACTAATCACTCAAAACTATTGATACAATTACTTTATTTTAAAAAATTTAGCTGTAAAATTTATACACAGGATACTAAGAATTTAGTAACAGTTAGTATTCCTAAAAAAACACTTAGTTACTTTTTGAACTGTATTTATGAGATATTTATGGTAATTCTCATTGGGTCCTATAGTTTATTTTTGGCTTATGGGTCCTGACCCATAACTATAATAATTAAAATGTCTATAATAAATGAACCGAATAATTTGTCTAATGCACCTTTATAATTCTTTTGCACTCTTTTACACAGTATCACTTTTATTTCTTGATTAATAAATAAAAACTTTCTACGTACGTGTAAAGCTGAGGATAGCTCGACGTGACAAACCATAAATAAGTTGGTGAGTTTTTTTGTCAACAAAAAAAAAGTTCCTCCGTAAAGTCACCCACTTTCATACTGCATGACCTCAATCTTCTCCATTCGCATTCATGTCAAATTCGTGCACACATTAATAGATTAGAAATTTTATGATGTCTTTAGAGTTTGTTAATAATTTTGAAGTAAAAGTTAATTAAACTTTAATTGTTTGAGTGTTTTCTTTAATATTTTAAACATTTTATTGTTTGGAAAGTGGTTAAAGATAGTGAAAATTAAACACATTGTTTTAAGAAGATATATGGCTTGAGACGGACCATAGTTAGTTTGCATGAAAGATTTAGTGGACTTGTTGAGTTATCAATAAAGAATAATGTTGTTAACTGAAAAAGCATAATTCACATGTGTATCTGGTTACTGCGAGATTGTAATTGATAAGATCCCCTTTAAAAAAGAATCAGAATGTTGGCGTAATTGATTACACATTATTTGTAATCTGGGGTATAGTAGAAACATAATCGTTCAGTAACTAGTTACATTCTGTCTGTAATCGATTACAACACTAGATTTTTTTTGAATTTTTTGTTTGTTATTTGAAAATCGTTGAAGGTTAAGGAAGCCATATGAGTTGAAGGTTATGTAAGCCTTGTTGTTATAAAATTCTAAATTAATTCCTATAAGTTGATAACCCTTTAACTCATATCCCTTAAATTCATATTAGAATTCAATCAAAGAATGAAAGTTGAAGCGTACCAGAGTTTAGTCATTGAAATTGTTGAAGATATGTGGATATGTGATCTTCCGATTTGTAGAGTTCCTTAGGGCTTTCTTGAATCTATTTTAACGAGGATGAAGAGAGAATCTGGATAAATCATAAATTTTGATCGCTTTACAAATGAGGACCATAACCCATATATAAATAATCTTGGTGGTTATTTTTAAGTTTTGCAATATTCTAATTTCTTTCTCATCAAATTAGATATTGATTTATGGTATCTACACAATAACTTTACCTTTTCATGACATTTATGCTTTTAGCCACAAACTTGTTAATTAGACCACTATAGTTTGACTAGTTAAATAATGACCATAATACATGTGATATTACATTTGTGTTCCAAAATTCTAACACCTCATTCATTAATGACCGATCACCATATTTTCACTCTTAATAATTACTCTCTCTCTCTCTCTCCACATTAGAACATTTTTTTAGCATTTAGCATCAAAAGCCTGATTCAATCCATCAAACACTTAGTGTGCGAAAATGCTTTCCATCTTCAATGAACGTATCCCTGTAAATCTCTCCATTCTCAATAAAAAGAATTACGACAAATGGTGCAAACAAATGAAGTTATTGTTTGGTAATCAAGATATTTTTGAAGTGATAAAGAACTGTGTTATTTCACTTGGAGAAGGAGCAACAATTGCATAAAGGGCCACACATAAGGAATATAAGATAAAAGATTACACAACGGTGCATCTCATTCATCAATGTGTTGATGCCGACAACTTTGAGAAAGTTGGTGATTGTACATCCTCAAAGGAAGCTTGAGAAATATTGGAGAAAAGTTGTGCAAGAGCTGATAAGGCAAAGATGTTGAGTTTACAAACTCATAAAAGACAACTGAAATTAATTCAAATAGAGGAGAAGGAAACTTTTAGTGAATTTACTACGAGAATTTCAAGTTTGGTGAACCAAGTAAAGGCATGTGGAGAAACAACCACATATCAATATGTTGTCGCATAAATCTTGCGTTCTTTGATATCAGGATTTGACAAGGTAGTGGTTGCGATTGAAGAATTTAAGGATCTTGCGATAATGAGCAAGGAAAAGCTATAAAGCTCTCATCAAACTCATGACGAAATAATGGAGGAAATGAATGTTGATAAGGAAGAGGAAGATATTACTTTGCAAGCTCATTTCAATGAAAGAGATAAAAAGGCGAAGGGATAAAGATCCATGAAAAATGTAGAGGGAAATTTCAGAATTTGGGTGGAAGAGAGCCCCAAAATTTCAAAAATTTAACATTTCAAAAGTGTGAAAGCAACGACAATAGGGGTAGTGGATCATACCACTCTAGAGGTGGAAACATTAGAGGACGAAGATGGAGTACTAAAGGATGCAAAATTAGCGTGCATTGATTTAATTGTAAAAGATATGGTCATTTTGCAAGAGAGTGTAGTGCCAATAAGAAATAACCTCAAGAAGATGAAGCTAAAGTTGCAAGACAAGAGTATGTTAATGAAGACACACTTTTTGTGATGATCAATGAAAAAGAATGTATCAGTAGCAAGTCACGAGACAACTGTAAAATGTTACAACATGCACACAAAGAAGGTTGTAAACTAGTTACCTAAATACTGTAACCGCTTACAGGCAGAAGAAAATGACATAGTGACTACGAAAGAGTTTGTACAATGCATCACTCAATGGTATTTGGAATCCGTATGTTCAACGCACATGACAGGAAGAACAAGGCAAAGTTCGCAGATGATATGACTCTAATGGAAGAAGGGATCAATGACATTCAATCAAGAGAAAGGATGGTAAACAATCTTTGATAAAGGATATGTTGTACATTCCCAAAATCAAGTCTAACCTTCTATATATTGGTCAAATACTTGAGAAGGGTTATAAGATTTATATGGAGAACAAGGTGCTACATATTATTGACACAAACAAAGTTTTGGTCTTAAAGGCTCCCTTGGCTCCAAATAGAACTTTCAAAGCTGAATTGAAGGTTATGGAATATAGGTGTCTTGCCACATCGGCTAGTGGAGAAGTATGGCACTATAAGCTTAGGAATATTAATTTCCGAGATCTCAATGCATTATAAAAGAATAAAATGGTAACATAGCAACCATTAATCAACACACTAACTGAAATTTGTGAAGAATGTGTGCAAGTGAAGCAACATAAGGGAAAATTAAGCAAAGATGCAAGTTGTAGAACCGAGCATCATAAGGGAAAATCAACATACCGATTGAAATTTGTGAAGAATGAGCTAGTGTATTCGTATGTGTGTGAACCGATGCAAGTTGATTCCATTGGTGGAAATACATATTTTGTCACATTCATTGATGATCATAGTAGAAATTTATGGAAGTACATAATCAAAAGAAAAGATGAGGTACTTGAGTGTTCAAGAAATGCAAGTCCTTGGTTGAAAGGCAAAGCAATCACAACATCAAATTTATAAGAATAGATGGTGGAGGCGAATATATCTCAATTGATTTTTGGAAGTTTTACGATCAAGATGGCATTATACATTAGGTAGTGTCGTTTTATACACTGCAGCAAAATAATGTTACAAAGAGGAAAATCACTCTATCATGAACATGGTTAGGAGCATGCTAAAAGGAAAGAACTTGCCGAAATAATTTTGGGGAAAAGCCCTCTACACAACCATTTATTTTCTAAATAGATGCTAGTTAGCTCATAGTTAGTTACATAAAATCCTATTAACTGACATATATCACCATGCAATCATTCACATGCTTAGTCATGCACACACAATTAATTAGTAGTTGATATAAGAATATGCAAGTAATACTACTAACATATATCTGTTTTCACAAATACAAGGGCCATATGTCTTGCCCAATGCTCCAACATGGAGCATAACATTAACACTTATTAGAGATGGTTACTACTAAACAAAAACCTGTGTCACTGCCTCAACAACACTACTACTCCTTTTTTCTGCCATGATTTAGAAAATGCTTAATATCAAATAACACCTAGAAGTTAGTCATGCATAGGTTAGTATGTTAGCACATACACAATAAAAAACATGAGAAAACAACTAGAACAATATCCAAAAATGCACATGCATTAAATATGATAAGTTCAAATAGGCTAAAGAGCCTTTATAAAACCAAACAAAACTGCCCAGATACAAGGGTGAAAACAACTAAGCTAGAACCAGGAAATCTCCAGGAAGAAATCTTCAAACTTCAGCTCCTTAGAAGTTAATTTAGGCTGTCTTCATCTGACTCATAATCACTTTAGGGCCGAATGTTCCATCAGAAGGTTTAACAATGGTCTCATATTTCTTTGGCCTTATTTTAGAAGGACTCATGCTTATCCGCAACATCCTTGGGACAATTTCTTTAACAAGTGCGCTCCCACTAGACGAATCATCAGAATTTTGATTCACGTTGAAATAAAGAGAGATATGTATTTTGATAGTAGCGTAAATCAATACTTTGGTCTTTCTTGCTTGTAGCGACATCCCAATTATACCACGCTTGAGATAACAAAATAATTAACCATAAATTCCATGCCAAAGTGGTCTTAGGGAAGAGAAACTCTTTTTCTTCTTTGGCACAACTCCCTAGCATTGGTTGTTATGGAATCTCATAAATACATGCCCTTTTTTCAAAGTTGACTGCATCTTATGACTTAAAATTGTTAGAGACAAATTTCATGACATCTTGTTAGACATTACACTTCTTCAACATCTGATTCACTCAGAGTAATAACTTACCATTGCTCACATCAATAGAGAATTCATCTTCATCAGAAGACACGGTAGCAATTATTTTCTCCTATGTAGATCCAAGATATTATGTTGTTGACACGAGAGAGCATCAATCACTATCATCATTACCACTGAAACTTATCATGAGGTTCTCTGTGTTTGTCACACATACTTCCTTCAACAGTTGAAACACTTCTTCAAATGTCCAAAATTATTTTGACAACCATATCCCATTCAATATCCTGTCAACTAGTCTTTTCTAAATGTTAAACATAACGACCAAGACTTTTGCTTCATCATTTGATGAACCTGCTAGAAGCATTCTAGATTCTTCATAGTAACCAAGAATTGCTAGCCCACCAAAAATAACAATTTTATAATTATTTAAGAACCACTTTCGTCTATTTAGTAACTAAACATAAAAAATTTCAAAGTCTAATATTGTTTTTGCTCTTTCAAGTCCTAAATGACATTTAAGTGTCTCTGCTTACGTAATAGAACTATGAGTTTTACAAGTCGAAAATTCGATACAAAAATTCTAAAAATCCTGAATTCTCTTGATATATTCTAATTATATTTCTGCTTTTGCACGTCCATCAAAATCTATTGGTCGAATTTTTATGTCAGATACCACCCCCTCGACGCATAAGTGGTATCTCTGTGTTTCTCTTTTCGTAGTAAACAATCTTTATACACAAAATTTGTAGAAGTCAAAAATTATTTTCGTTACAAATTATTAAATGTGCAATTTATTTGAGTACCGTCGGTATGACGATCCTCATGTTTCAGACTCAATAAATCTACTCAGACATGATGAAAACATAAATAAAAAAGAATGAAAATAAAGAAACATATTAAATTTTGCATATAAAAATAACACTGACCAAATATTAGTCCAGAGTTCATACAGAGAGGTCATGACACTGACCAAATATTGTTCCCACCAGGAATCAAACTTGGTATTCTTCAAATCTTCGTTTCTTAGCAGGAACTCGTTTACCACTCGAACCCAAGTGTTTGATTCCCTCCTCTCATCTCTCTTTCTCTTCTATAACTTAGGATATTTTATAATACAAAAATATTTATTAAATTAATCCAATCAGTAATATTTATTTTTAATTAATACTGTAATTAAGTCAATAAAGTTGATAAGATCAATTTTATTTAAGGCGAAGTAGTTTACAACTCAAAATGAAGCTTCGCTAAGGCCATGTGTGATAGTATTAATACAAATAGAGTCTTAATGTTCTCAGATTCAAGAATGGTCCCAATTCCCTAGCCTAATTTTAGGGGTTGACATACATGTCATGCAATCTAAGACTACATACACGTTTTTGCAGAAGATTGATTAAATATCCATAAATGTTTACTGAAATACTATTACACAGTACTATAAATCATATATTCATATACATGTACTAGTACGAAAAAAGACCAAGGTTAAAGTTTTTGAGAATTTCTTAATTTATTAGTTATTTTAGATATCTTGTGACATGTGTGTTTATAAAAATATCATTCTGTTATGTATGTGCAAATTATGATGTATTTTTTTTTTTTTTAAATTTTCAAATCAGATGTGCATATTCGATATGTTCGCATTACCAAAATCCAATATTGTTTCTCACATTCATATAAATATTGGTTCCGGATATTACAAATACGGAAAAACCCTATAAATATTGGTTCTAAATACATCTCGAACTTTCCCGTATATGCAAATCAGAATAATTTAGTGATGTATTTTTCAAACAAAATTGACTATGTTATGCAACCAATTGCAATGCTTTCATTGGATTAAAAGTCATTAGTACATTAAAAAGACATATGAATAAAAAATCAATATATTTCATTTCAAAAAATTACATTTTATTGTTAAATTTCACCATATCTATTTATAAACAATAATATATATATATATATATATATATATATATATATATATATATATATATATATATATATATATATATATATATATATATATATATATATATATATATATATATATATATATATATATATATATATAACCTATTAAAAATTGCTGAAAATTTAAATTAATATGTGCCAGGTATATTTTCGGATGTGCACACCGGATAAGTTCATGCTATATAAGTTTCAGATTTACACATTCGGAAGCCGCGCAACATGTTTTTTTTCTTCAAAAAAGTTGATTGATAATGTGAGCAATGTAGTGGATGGAGTTGAATATTTATCTGAAATTCAATCTTCTCTTGCTCCCTTTGATTTGTTGCACCAAAAAGTTGGAGTTTTTGAGTGAGAAATGGTATTGATGAAGTATGATTTTTTAGGTTGGTGAGGGTGAGTGTGGAAGAAGAAAGGTTGAGAATAAAGAGAATGAGAGGAGTGATAATGCAGGTTCAAATATATCATCGATTCTTCCAGATCCGCATATACAGAGACCTTCCGCATATGCACATCCAGAACAAATATTTTTTTACGCCATGGTACGTCCTGATTTGCACATCCGAAATCAGAGGGTATAATTGGAATTTTGCGCGGTGTCTAAGAAACTTATGGGGTGTATTAAGAAATCCTCAAGATTTTTTTTTTAAATTTTAAAATGAATTATTAATGCCTACTCAACTATAAACAAGAAGATATATACATCATAATTTGAATGATTTTGCATTTAGACATTGACTCACTTGTAATCCCACGTTACTTATACTCCTTTCGTCTCATAAACGTGTTATATTTAAGTAATGTATAATAAATCAACCATAAGTATTGTAAAGAGTCCAGTGATGCACGGAAGAAGCAAGTATATTGATACTAAGTATCATTTTCTACGCAATCAAGTTCATAATGAAGTGCTTGAGGTTGTTCACTGCAGCACTTAGAAACAACTTGCAATTTTTTTGACCAATACAATCAAAATTGAACACCTCATCAATCTGAGAGATGAAATTGGTGTTGCTAACTTTTAATCTTGAATATGAATTAAGGGATGATGTCAAATGTAATTCAAATTCAAGTTTGTTTCATTTAAGTTTTCATTTGACTTTGTTGAAATTGTATATTATTGCTTGAAAATGTGTCACATGTAAGTATACATGTATGTTTAAAAGTAACAAGTGATAAAAATAAAGGATATCATACCCACAGGGAGTGGATGTTACTTAGGTTGTCTATGTAATAAACTATCTTTTGAATTTAAGCATAAGCAAAGATAAAAAATAATATATGAATGTCACAAGTTCAATCTTTCCTCTTTAAACCAGATCTAAAAAGTGTAAGGTAAGGGAAAAATGATATCAAAGAATGCATGTTGAGCCAAGGTCCATTATTGTTTATGATGTAAAATATATGTTCATGATGTGTAGTTTCGTGCCATGAAAAGTCAGAGTGATGTAGTGGTGTATTCCTACAACATCAAAGTATGCATTACTAGGACAGAGGAACAAATCTCTAAGTCACAATTATAACCCTAAAATACGTATATTATATTATGAAATCCCTTATAGTTGTAGTTACTTATCTCTAAGTGAACTAATTAAGTGAATATCTATATCCTACTCTTTTCAACTATTTTTATTATGAAATTCATTTGTTATTGGATCTCTCACAACAACAAGCTATTATCTTTTTCTAGGTTGATCACTCAAAGAATCATATTTGTAACCAAGTTAACATATAACATAATAAGGCACTAAATAAAACTCCACTTAAGATAAGAACCTCATAACATTAACTTTCTATTGCTCAACATACAAAAGGTTTAGCTCATGATGAGCTCAATACAAGCTACAAACATGATTCTCAAAAGATACATTCTTAAACAAATACTGAAAAAGAAATGTAAACCTAAGGGTAACTTGAAGACTCCTTGAGAGGGATAATCATCAAAGAATGAATCTAGTCGCACCATGACTTAGAAATTGGTATAGGAAATGGCCTGAAGAAGAAACTCTCTTTTCTCTCCACTAACCTCATGCTTTTAACTTATGCCTTGTATTTTGGAATAATGCTGAACTCCCTTATAAAATCTTCAACATGGTTTATTTATAGTCATCCACTAGGATTTCTTTTGCTGTCTTAGATCATGGGCCACAAAATAAGGAAATCACCTCAAGCCCACTAATAAAATCAACGTTTTCTCAACATTCTCTCTACTTATCCTCTAAGGAATCAGGTACAAGGAAAAATTATGGGAGATAAAATGTCTAATGAATGGCTAGCACATCAGAGTGCATGCGATATTGTCCTTTCTTGCAGAGCACGCATACTGGTGGTTGTACTATTGTATTTTATTTGTCTTCTAACGCTTCTTTGATCTTATCCACTTAATTCCATTGAATTTTCTTCAGTACAAAGCAACATTTCCCTCCAATACGTCATTCCTTCCAAGCTTTCCCTAGTAACTCGTTACTCAACTTCTTTCTCCATTTAATTTATGTGGAAAAGTCTATCTTGCACTCCTAGGTACTGTCCACTACAGTCTTTCCTTAGCACGATAGAGGTAACCTTAAAATCAAGCAACACACAAATCAAGCAAACAAAAGGGAACACCTATTATGTCCCAAGCTAATTGCTATAAAACAATTCAAATGAACTAAAAGTAACCACTAAAAAGGTAATGAAACTAACTATAAGAAAGAACTAAGGTAAATAATAACTCACTAAATGCAAGTTATCATATATAAACTGAAGTTAGTTTCAGTCAGTTATACACGATTTCACTAAATGCAGGTTATCATATATAAACTGAAGTTAGTTTCAATTAATTACGCACGATTGAGATTTAAAGTTGCTTATATACACACACACACACACAGATATATATATATATATATATATATATATATATATATATATATATATATATATATATATATATATATGTGTGTGTGTGTGTGTGTGTGTGTGTGTGTGTATGTGTGCGTGAGAGAGAGAGAGAGATATTGGAACGAACTCTAGGTTTAACATGTCATTGAAGTCCGCTCACATGCTAAGTTAGCTTGTAATGGGTAATTGTTAAAAAATCCATTAGGTTAGTATGTTAGTTTTCTTATAAATAGCATACTAGTCTCTCATCTTTTATAATAAGGGAAAATAGGAAGAGAAAACCTTAATTCAAAAGTGAGAGAGGTTATTTGTTATTTTTTGTATACTTGTAATCTTGTTTCAAGAGAAAGGAAAAAATAACAGTTTATAACCAATCCTTATTGTTATTCTTGGTTACCCTAAACCACAACCCTTGTGGGTTTCTTGACTGATCAAGGAACTACTTATACTTTGTTTCTAAGGTATCCGATTCACAACAAATTGGTGCAGTGAGCATGGAGAAGATGCCTTCAACAAAGTATGAGATTGAAAAGTTCTTCGGTGTGAACGACTTCAGTCTGTGGCGCTTGAAGATGAAAGCCCTACTTGTTCAGTATGATTGTTTGGAAGCTTTGAAGGGAGAGACATCCATGAATGTTGTGTTAACGACACCTGAAAAGAAGATCATGATTAAGAAATCACATAGCATAATATTGTTGAGCCTTGGTGATAAGGTTCTTAGACAGGTATCAAAGGAGACGACGACGTCAGAGTTATGGTTGAAACTTAAAGGTTTGTACATGACCAAATTGTTGGTGAATCGACTCTACCTGAAGCAAGCCTTGTATTCATTTAAGATGAGTGAAGAAAGATTGGCTGAGCAGTTGGATATGTTAAACAAGCTAATTATAGATCTTGAAAATATTGATGTGAAAATCGATGATGAAGATCAAGCGATGTTGTTGTTATGCGCTTTGCCCAGAACACATGCTCACTTCAAAGAAACCCTCTTGTTTGGAAGAGAGTCCCTGACCTTTGAAGATGTTCAATCTTCCTTGAATTCTAAGGACTTGAACGAATGAAAGGAGCATAAACCTTCGACGGTAGGTGAAAGTTGGCCGTTAAGGCGAAATTATTTGATCAAAATGGTGGATCAGTGCTACTGGGAAACAACAAAGTTTGCAAAATTGCAAGTATTGGATCTGTGAGATTTAAGCTCCATGATGAGTCAATAAGGCTATTGACTGAAGTTACGTATGTACCTGACTTGAAGAGAAATCTGATTTCTCTTGGTGAATTTGACAAGAAGGGATATGTTTTTAAAAGAGAGAAAAGTATCCTAAGAGTCATGAAGGGTCGAAGGAAGTCTTGAGAGGCATGAAAAAGGCTTATATACCATTGAGGTTGAAATTGTAAGTGGTTTGACAAATGTTGCATCCACGAAACTTGTGTCGAAGAAACAATTATGGCACATGAGATTGGGCCATGTCAGCGAAAGAGGCCTGGTCGAACTGGGAAAACAGAACCTGCTAGGTGGTGACAAAGTCAAGAAGTTGAAGTTTTGTGAACCTTGTGTATTTGGTAAATCATGTAGGGTAAAATTCAACAATGGTAAACAAAGAACACATGGATCCCATGATCCATGCCGATATTTGGGGGTCTGCAAGGAATCCTTCACATCTAGGGGCAAGATATTTCTATCCATAGTTGATGATTATTCCAGAAATTTATGAGTATTTATTCAGAAGACTAAGGATGAAACTTTTGAGAATTTCAAGAGTTGGAAGGTTCTGGTCGAAACTCAAACTGGCAGAAAGGTCAAGAGGTTGAAAACTGATAATGGCCTTGAATTCTACAACGAAGCTTTCGATAGTTACTGTGTCGAGTCTATGATTGAAAGGCATAAGACTGTAGCAGGTACTCCTCAGCAAAATGGTCTAGCTGAGAGATTCAATAGAATAATCCTCGAAAGGGTTAGATGCATGTTGGTTAGTACTTGATTGAAGAAAGTGTTTTGGGCTAAGGCTATTTCGACAACAACATATCTGATAAGCAGATCTCCTTCGACTGCGTTAGATATTAAAACACCTGAAGAAGTTTGGTCGGGACATCCACCAGATCTCAACAAATTGAGAGTATTTAACTGTGTGGCCTATGCTCATATTGGGCAAGACAAGGTTGAACCTAGAGCTCTGAAATGCATGTTCATGAGATACCCTGAAAGAGTCAAAACTTATTGGCTATGGTGCCTAGAGCCAGGTCACAAGAGGAGTATCACCATTCGAGATGTAGTTTTTAATAAAGCTGAGATGACTTTCAAGAAAATTGATGATGTTAAAGAAGAGCTGGAACAAAAAGAGATTTCTGTTGAGGTGGAGCATAGTGATGATGAATTGCATAACCAAAGTGAAGTCAAAGAAGAAGAAGCAGAAACTACTGTCGAAGATGAGGAGACTGATAATGACTACCTGCTGACAAGAGACAGATCAAGAAGAGTTATCAAACCACCTCAGAGACTTGGTTATACAGATCTTATAGCTTATGCCTTAATTTCTGCAAGTGAGGTTCTAGACGAAGAACCTAGAAACTATAAGGAAGATATGGGAAGTCGAAATAAAATTGAATGGCTGAAAGCCATGGATGGTGAAAACTGTTTGTTTTCTTGTTGTTATAGAGTTTGTTCCAAAGATGAGTATTGTGAGATATTAGAACGAACTCTATGTTTAGCATGTCATCGAAGTCCGCTCAGATGCTGTTGTTTAATTGGGCATTGTGTTATGGATGCAATTGTTTAAGTTAGATTGTACCCTAAGTTAGCTTTTAATGGGTAATTGTTAAAAAAACCCATTAGGTTAGTATGTTAGTTTTCTTATAAATAACATACTAGTCTCTCATCTTTTATAATAAAGGAAAATATGAAGATAAAACCCTAATTCAAAAGTGAGAGATGTTATTTATTATTCTTGTATACTTGTAATATTGTTTTAAGATAAATGAAAAAATATCAGTTTATAACTAATCCTTGTTGTTATTTTTGATTACCCTAAACCCTAACCCTTGTGGATTTCTTGACTGATCAAGGAACCAATTATACTTTATTTATAAGGTATTTGATATATATATATATATATATATATATATATATATATATATATATATATATATATATATATATATATATAAAATGGAGTTTCGTTATTAATTCTAAAATATGTTGAGCTCATTATATTCCTGCAAATAGAGCTTCATGCAATGCGTTACGACCTTCAACTTAAACTTCAATGAATCATTTTGGTATAATGAATCTTTCTACTACAACAAATTTCATAAATAACATTACAAGTTAGACCTTTGACTTCATTTTGATTATTCTATTTTGTCTCTTTTGTCAATTTCATAAAAAAAAGGTTAAATTTTAATGATTTGGTATGACAACAAGACTCATTATATGTAGTTAAAACTTGAAATACTATTTAAACTGCGAAAGTTTTGTTTTAACATCCAAAAACAAAACCCTCACAATTTAAAAAGTATATCACATTTTAATCATATATTGCCTCAAATTTGTATCAATGACTTTGCTTTTATGTCACATCAACAAAATATAATATATATTTTTTAAAAAATTTATTGGAAGAGATCATATCAAATAACATAAATGAAGTTAAGAGACTAATTTATAACGTCTTTTAATTAATGAATTAAAGCGAAGAATTTGTGATTAATTGTGAAAAAAATAGTTGATTCTAATAGTACATGAATATGTAACTTTTGGATGCCAACTAACTACCAACTACCGTAAGGGATGAAAGAGAGGTGGCATATGTTAACTAGACACAGTCATGCAGTTGCAACCGCCTCAATAAGGGACATTATCCTCAACTTATGACCTAAACGAATGAACCCATTAAATTATTGAATTGAATGTTTTCTCAACCACAAAGGAGGTGATGTTGTTTATGTTCTGTTGTCCAAATAAATGACACACTGTTGTGTTGTCTCACAAGGAACAAGCAAGGGTGAAACATTACTCATCTGTCTCTAACTTCTCCCAACAACTATTTACTTTCCTTACTCTCATGTTTAAGTGCTAGTCTATACTAGTAGTAATTTAAGAATACAAAATATGTCTCAATTTATTACTATTTTTATTTTAGTAGGAGTGTGCAACCTCAAACCTAGATATAACTTGTGTCCAATATTCTAGAAACTTTAAATTTTAACTTCAAAATAATTACACAAGTCCATACAAAATATTATCTCAAAATAGATTTCTATGAAACTTTTTGAAAGATTAGTTTTGGTCAAAAGATCATAGTATATTATACACAATTTTATACTAGTTTCGGTCAAAAAATCAAATTAAATCGATGATTGTTTGAAATACTACGAAACTAATCAGATCCTTTCTATATGTTACGAGGGAAGGTTATGATGGAAGTCCATGCAAAAAACTTATCTCAAAATTATATTCTATGAAACATTTTTAAATACTAGTTTCGGTCAAAAAATTGTAGTATATTATACACAATTTTATACTAGTTTCAGTCAAAAAATTAAATTAAATCGAGGATTATTCGAAATGCTACGAAACTTTACAGATCCTCTCTTTATGTTATGAGGGAAGGTTATGATGGAAGTCCATGCAAAAAATTATCTCAAAATTAGATTTTATTAAACTATTTTAAATACTAGTTTCGGTCAAAAAAATTTAGTATATCATACACAATTTTATACTAATTTCGGTCAAAAAATCAAATTAAATCGAGGATAATTCGAAATGCTACGAAACTTTTCAGATCCTTTCTATATGTTATGAGGGAAGGTTATGATGGAAGTCCATGCAAAAAATTATATCAAAATTAGAATCAATGAAACTTTTGGAAATACTAGTTTCGGTCAAAAAATCATTGTATAATATACACAATTTTATACTAGTTTCGGTCAAAAAATCAAATTAAATCGAGGATTGTTCGAAATGCTACGAAACTTTTCAGATCCTATCTATATGTTACGAGGGAAGTTATGATGAAAGTCCATGCAAATATTATCTTAAAATTTGATTCTATGACACTTTTTGAAATGCTAGTTTAGGTCAAAAAATCAAATTAAATCGAGAATTGTTCAAAATGCTACGAAATGTTTCAGATATTTTTTATATGTTACGAGGGAAGGTTATGATGGATGTCTGTGCAAAAAATTATCTCAAAATTACAGTCTATGAAACTTTTTTAAATAATAGTTTCGGTAAAACAATCGTAGTATATTATACACAATTCTATATTAGTTTCTGTCAAAAAATTAAATTAAATCGAGGATTGTTTGAAATGCTTCGAAACTTTACAGTTCCATTCTATATGTTACGAAGGAAGGGTATAATGGAAGTCAATGCAAAAAATCATCTCAAAATTAGATACTATGAAAATTTTTGAAATACTAGTTTCGGTTAAAAAATCATAGTGTATTATACACAATTTTATACAAGTTTCGGTCAAAAAATCAAATTAAATCGAGGACTGTTCAAAATTCTACGAAACGTTTCAAATCCTCTCTATATGTTACGAGAGATGGTTATGATGGAAGTCCATGCAAAAAATCGTCTCAAAATTAGATTCTATGAAACTTTTTGAAATACTAGTTTTGATAAAAAATTATACTAAAATATACACTATTTTTCACTAGTTTCAGTCAAAAAATCAAATTAAATCGAGGATTGTTCGAAATGCTACGAAACTTTTCGAAATGCTACGAATCTTTACAAACACTTTCTATATGTTACGAGCGAAGGTTATGTTAAAAGTCCGTGCAAAAAATTATCTCAAAATTACATTCTATGAAACTTTTTGAAATACTAGTTTCGGTCAAAAATATTGAAGTATATTATACACAATTTTATACAAGTTTCAGTCAAAAAATAAAATTAAATCGAGGATTGTTCGAAATGCTACGAAACGTTTCAGATCCTTTCTATCTGTTACGAGGGAAGGTTATGATGGAAGCCCATGCAAAAAATTATCTCAAAATCAAATTCTTTGAAACTTTTTGAAATACTAGTTTTGGTCAAAAAATCATAGTATATTATAAACAATTTTATAATAGTTTAGGTCAAAAAATCAAATTAATTTGAGGATTGTTCGTAATACTAAGAAACTTATCAGTTCCTTTCTATATGTTACGAGGGAAGGTTATGATGGAAGTCCGTGCAAAAATTTATCTCAAAATTACATTCTATGAAACTTTTTTAAATACTAGTTTCGGTAAAAAAATCGAAGTATATTATACACAATTCTATACTAGTTTCAGTCAAAAAATAAAATTAAATCGAGGATTGTTCGAAATGCTACGAAACTTTACAGGTCCTTTCTATATGTTACAAGGGAAGGTTATGATGGAAGTCCATGCAAAAAGTTATCTCAAAATTAGATTCTATGAAACTTTTTGAAATACTAGTTTGGGTCAAAAAATCATAGTGTATTATACACAATTTTATATTAGTTTTGGTAAAAAAATCAAATTAAATCGAGTATTGTTCGAAATGCTACAAAATTTTACAGATCCTTTCTTTATGTTACAAGGGAATGTTATGATGGAAATCCATGAAAACAATTATCTCAAAATTAGATTTTATGAAACTTTTTGAAAGACTAGTTTCGGTAAAAAATTGTAGTATATTATACTCTATTTAATACTAGTTTCAGTTAAAAAAACAAATCAAATCGAGGATTATTCGAAATGCTACGAAACTTTACAGATCCTTTCTATATGTTACGAGGGAAGGTTATGATGGAAGTCCATGCAAAAAATCATCTCAAAATTAAATTTCTATGAAACTTTTTGAAAAACTAGTTTCGTTCAAAAAATCATAGTATATTATACACAATTTTATACTAGTTTCGGTCAAAAAATCAAATTAAATCGAGGATTGTTTGAAATGCTACGAAACTAATCAGATCCTCTCTATATGTTACGAGGGAAGGTTATAATGGAAGTCCATGAAAATAATTATTTCAAAATTAGATTCTATGAAACTTTTTGAAATACTAGTTTCGGTCAAAAAATTGTAGTATATTATACACAATTTTATACTAGTTTCGGTTCAAAAATAAAATTAAATCGAGGATTGTTCGAAATGCTACGAAACTTTTCAGATCCTTTCTATATCTTATTAGGGAAGGTTATGATGGAAGTCAATGCAAAAAATTATCTTAAAATTTGATTCTATGAAACTTTTTGAAATGCTATTTTAGGTCAAAAAATCCAATTAAATCGAGGATTGTTCAAAATTCTACGAAATGTTTCAGATCCTTTCTATATGTTACGAGGGAATGTTATGATCGAAGTTTGTGCAAAAAATTATCTCAAAATTACATTCTATGAAACTTTTTTAAATACTAGTTTCGGTCAAAAAATCGTAGTATATTATACACAATACTATACTAGTTTCAATAAAAAAATTAAATTAAATCGAGGATTATTCGAAATGCTACTAAACTTTACAGGTCCTTTCCATATGTTACGAGGGAAGGTAATGATCGAAGTCCATACAAAACTTTATCTCAAAATTAGATTCTATGAAGCGTTTTGAAATACTAGTTTGGGTCAAAAAATCAAAGTGTATTATACACAATTTTATACTAGTTTCAGTCAAAAAATCAAATTAAATCGAGGATTGTTCGAAATGCTACAACATTTTACAGATCCTTTCTTTATATTACGAGGGAATGTTATGATGGAAGTCCATGAAAACAATTATCTCGAAATTAGATTCTATGAAACTTTTTGAAAGACTAGTTTCGGTTAAAATTGTAGTATATTATACTCAATTTTATACTAGTTTCAGTCAAAAAACAAATTTAATCGAGGATTATTCGAAATGCTACGAAACTTTACAGATCCTTTCTATATGTTACGAGAGAAGGTTATGATAGAAGTCTATGAAAAAAATTATCTCAAAATTAGATTTCTATGAAGCTTTTTGAAAAACTAGTTTCGGTCAAAAAATCATAGTATATTATACACAATTTTATACTAGTTTCGGTCAAAAAATTAAATTAAATCGAGGATTGTTTGAAACGCTATGAAACTAATAAGGTCCTTTCTATATGTTACGAGGGAAGGTTAAGATGGAAGTCCATGCTTAAATTTATCTCAAAATTAGATTCCCTGAAACTTTTTTAAATTCTAGTTTCAGTAAAAAAATTGTAGTATATTATACACAATTTTATACTAGTTTCAGTAGAAAACTCAAATTAAATCGAGCATTGTTTGAAATGCTACGTAACTAATCAGATCCTTTCTATATGTTACGAGGGAAGGTTATAATGGAAGTCCATGCAAAAAATAATCTCAAAATTAGATTCTATAAAACTTTTTGAAATACTAGTTTCGGACAAAAAATTGTAGTACATTTTACACAATTTTATACTAGTTTCAGTCAAAAAATCAAGTTAAATCGAGGATTGTTTGAAATGCTATGAAACGTTTCAGATCCTTTCTATATGTTACGAGGGAAGGTTATGATGGAAGTCCGTGAAAAAAATTATCTCAAAATTACATTCCATGAAACTTTTTTAAATACTAGTTTCGGT